>OX387247.1:5859792-5862292 GCA_947562095.1 Branchellion lobata | reverse complement strand
TGCATAGCAACAGTCATAGCAACAGTCATAGCAACAACTACCACAACAACACTACCCGTATCATTTTGTTAAGAGTTCTATTTTTTTTCTCTTTAGCGAAAGTTTAAAAATTATTATCAGTTTGAAAACTTTTTGATTTTGTCGAAAACCTATGGTTTGAAAGGTTGAAGTTAAATATACTTTTTTTCTAAATAAAATTCAAGAATCTTTCGCCTGTAGCGTAATGGTCAGCGAGTTTGTTTGTAAGGTGTGAGGCTTGAGGTTCGATTCCCGGCAAAGCTTAAGTTTGAGTTATGAGAAGCGGCAACTTAAAGAGAAGAAAAGACGTCATTCTTAGTATCCCAACAGCTAGTAGGACCGTTTTTTTTAAAATTAAATTCCAAAGCGCTATAAAAAATAGATAAGATTAGCTTAGAAAGAGTATTTAATTATGAGGAACAAATGCATGAATATAATGAGGTCAACAGTTAAACAACAGTGGTAGATTGTGTTTGAATTATTTGCTCAGATGAGGTTCGTTGTGAAAAGCAAACATTGAAGACGCACAAAATTGAGGTTGTTTATTCTTCCATTCGTTAGGAGCAGTTGTGGTGGCCTGCAAGGAGTGACCACTTGCACAGGGCAGTAACCTTATGTAATGATGCCGAGTGTTCGCTCCACATTATGTACTTTCATGGAAAGTACTCTGTTAAGCAGCAACGATGCCGTGTTGAGTGTCTTAATTAAGTGATCAATATCACTTTCTAGTCGAAAGGACTAAATAAAATAAAATGAAGTGAATACAACGTTTAAAATTTTTTAACTAACCATTTTGTTATTTTCTCACAACAGTAACCTGCAGTCGCTAAGCGTCAGAAAGTGAAGAAACGGTGGATGGCGTGATGCGTGCGTATTAATATACATTCAAGATTTTGAAGAATCCACTTTTGAATGGTCACGCGAGCTTTTGCAAAGCGCACCGCTGAGTTTCCACGCCCTAGCGTTGCATTGCTCGAGAATTTGCTAATCACGCAGGACGCACAACTTGAGGTTGCTTTGGCGTGCTCAGTTGCAAGTCTTAGAATGTTCTTGTCAAGCAAAAGCAACCACTAAGACTACCAATAAGTGATTTTTATTTGAAAAACTATTTTAAACCTTAAAAAAAAGAAAATGAGCAACTTAAAGTACCTGCGTGGTGGCTCATACAGCTCTTCTTAGCAGCGACGTTGCCGTCGATGGCGTCTAGAGCCCTTCTTTTGTTGGCAGGCAGTTCGCTGGGCGGTCCAGGAAGAAGAGAGCCGCTGAGGGAGGAGCACATGGTGCGCTGCTTGGGAATGAAGGGCGGGTGGAGTGGGTAAGGCTGGAACGTGCTTGGTGTTTGTTTTTCAAAGGGTCTGAAGAATCGGTTGAACATATTTTCTTCTGAGGTGGTTGATGAATATAAAAATTTTCAACGTTTTTCAAACAATTTGAATCTTCATTAATTTAACTAGTTGTCATTTCATGGAAATCATTGAAAAATTCGTTTACATTTTTAACATTAGTGCTGTATATATTGATTTCAATGGCTTTTACAGAATTTTTATATCTCTTCTGAACACTGTTATAAATCACCATGCCTTCTTAAATATGCCTATGTCAAATTTGGAAGCCAGATGACAGAACTTTGATTAGCAGACGAATGCATCCTTTACGTAACTATCTCTTTCTAAGCAACTATTGGAGCTAGCAAGCATGGGTGGGATACTTCTTTATTATTTGCAATAAATCATTCAAATGCCGAAAACACCACAATTAATTCTAAATTATTTTTTTATATTCATAAATGACAAGGATGAATAATAACAATTTTTTAATAGGTTTAAAAGGTTTTAAACTCGGAAAATTTTGAAAGAAACTAACATGATGGAAGTGTACAGTGTGGTCTTTTCGTGGGTTTCAGAGACGCGAAAGGCTCATTTTATGGACCTCAACCTTAAATTGTTAAATTAATCGATTCAATTTATATCTATAGGTTTAAAAAAACTAAAATGCACTATTTATAATGTGTACAACAGCCAGGGTTTTTTCTAGGAGCTCTAACATGAGACGTGTTATATCACTTAAGAACCTTGACTGCCAAGTACGGAAAGCACTGTTCGTCTCTTAACTGTATGCTCTGCCATACTTCTAGTCTGTCGCTTTTAAATCCTTTCACACCAGTCCAGACACATAAACCCTCACACACTTACATGTATATACATTTTGTATTCAATACAACCACGTGCTTATATACATACATACAAACATGAGAGAACCCACTATTCAAATGCCATTGAACGTAACTATGGGGAACCAGCCAATGGCAGTGGAGCAATTTAAATGGGCCGCTTGTGCGTACACCTGCCATGCATGCCAACACGTGCCCATGTCTTTGGAACAAGTATAGATATATATATGTATATACATATGTAGTGTGATTGTATCTGTGTGTGTATATGTATTTATCTGTGTGTGTGTTTTTGTGTGTTTGTGTGTGTGT
>OX387247.1:5852292-5857292 GCA_947562095.1 Branchellion lobata | reverse complement strand
ACATAACTTCAACAAATCACATCTTCGGCATTTCTGACAGCGCTTCGGTAGCTCGGCCTTTTGCAGAAACACCTTGCTTTGTCAGGTTTTGTGTAGCACGTTGACTTGTGGTTTATGCCTTAGCATTATGTCCTTCACAAAGGGTCCTTGTTGTTCTCACGACATACATATTTTACGCTCGGATCAAGCAATCGATCAAGACAACTCATTTGTTGTCAAACTTTTCGGCGTCTCACTTTGCAGTTCTGGCCGCCAATGCATTGTGCTGGTGCCTCGTGGCCGCTTGGTGCCTTTGAAGCCAACGTGAAGCCTGGAACGTGAAATCACGTGGCCTCCTTCGGGATGATAGCAACTCCCACGAACTCCTTCCTTCAAACTTCGCGTGTTCACTTCTGTTTCCCTTTCATATTTATTTATTTTAGTTTTGATTTCTTTTTCTTTGTTTACAGTTTAACTTTTATTTCGGTTAGACTTCCAAATTCGGTAAATTCATCAAATTACATCCTTGAAAACATCTTCTTGTGGTTCTTAAGTGAAATCTGCCATCCAACCCTAGCGCTCAATCACCATTTGCTTCTTCGAAGGCACTTTGTTTCAGCTACTTAGCGTCGAATAGTAATAATTAACACCAAAGGATTTCATAAGAACCATCCAGGTTATTTCTACCCCTAGACTCGCTATTAACCTCTTAATGGATTAGTTAGTGCGTTATAAAATGTAGTAGTTAAGTTTATATTTAGCTTACGGCATGAGCACTTTTTATTATGTAACATTACGATCGAGAAAGTGATCGTTGCGCGCATAACTGTGATTGTCGTGTAGATAAGGCTTCTCAAGCGAGGTGCATATTTTAAAAGCGGCTCTGATGGCCTGTGCCACGCTGATTTCTCTTGCACCCCATTTCCTGTTTACCTTTTCCTTTGTTTGATACGGAGTCACATTAAAAATAAGTTATTTAAAAACAAAAAATAAATTTAAAACGTTTTTAAAAATTCGAAATCCAAAGTTCGAGGTTCGGAGGCTTAAGGATTTAACCGAAGAGGACACGAGCATGTGAGATAATAAAGAGACAATGAATGAATGAAAAGACTTCGTGGGTGTTGTAAGCCTTAAGAAGTCTCGAAGCAAAAGTTTCGGGAAAATTGATTGAATATTCACGAATAATCATTCATTCGGTGGACGAATTGTGGTGACGAGCGGATGTGTGGTGTTAATGCTCAAATGACATCTGCATCTTTTCACTTGTGTCAGAATTTCGATCGTTTGTGGATGTGCTTTGTATTTAGGTTTAAAGTTCAATGATTTACTGACAAATAAATTGAAAGAAAAGATTTTGAAATGAAAATTTTTTAGTGGTGAAAATGAGAGATTTATATGGAAATTTATTTTATGAAAATATTTGATTATTTTAATTCAATTTCATTCTTGTTTTCTAAGCGAATGCATTAATAAACACCAATTAAATAAGGCACACAACGCGTCACACATCTGTTGTGTAAGACAATCACACGTCATTTATATCACACATTGGAACAAGCACAGACGACCGAAGTGAAAAGGCAGGCAAACAACGGAGCACTAATCAGAGGCAGTACATCAATCATTGCGCAACTCAAGCTTCCCGTCCACTTTCCTCTCTGTGCTGGCAACAGCACCATTCGTGACTTTGTTCCAACGTTGATGGTTGATCATCGAAACTCTACTGGGTTAACGCCACTATAATAATATTCGCGTTTGTATTGTATTGATTTTAAATGTAGTCGAGCAAATCTATATTATTGAGTTGATTTCTAAATGTTCAAAGACGTCCAAAAGTTGTGCTCTCAAAGCTGTTGTTTGAGAGTCGTTGGAAACTCATGTAAGACTAAGAGTTGTGGAAATATGGAAATGGTAAAGAAAATTAATCACACTGACAGCCTGAACAATGAGGACTAATACGCAAAGCGCCATGCAAAAAAAATTGCGAAAGGAGTGAAATGAAGGTCAAAAAACAAAAAATAAAAATAATCAAAAAAAATTATGGACGAATCATAAACTTAAGAGAGTTGAAGAATAAGATTGCGCATGCGGCGGTGAGCAGATGCGGTATTGTGGGCGCATCAGACGTCGACCGAAGGCTTAGTGAGCACGCGGTGACAAATTGCTGCTTCACTGTTCCAGCCGCTTGAAAGTCGTGGAGCTTCTGCCCCTCCTGCACAGTCGCTTCAAGTCTCCCGTGGTGATGTGGCTGTTGTTGTTGTTGTTGTTTTGGTTGTTGTTTTGATTTTTGTTGTTGGAGTGGTTGTTGTTGTTGGGGTGATAATTTTTATGGTTGATGTAGTGGTGATTGTTGTGGTTGTTTTTATTGTGGTGGTGGTTGTTGTTGTAGTGGTGATTGTTTTTGTTGTAGTTGTGGTGGTGGTGGTTGTTGTAGTGGTGATTGTTGTGGTTGTTGTTGTGGTGGTGGTTGTTGTAGTGGTGATTGTTGTGGTTGTTGTTGTTGGGGTATTTGCTGTTGTAGTGGTTTTTATTGTTAGGGTTGTGGCTCTTGTTGTAGTGGCTGTTGTGTTTTTTGTGCTGTTTTTCATTGTTTCATTCGTGATGGTGGTTTATGTTGTAGTTTTTGTTTTTGGAGCCATTGTAGTGGTGGTCATTGTTGTAGTGGTTGTGGTAGCTGTTGTGGCGGTTGCTTTGGAGGTTGCTTTGGTGGCTGTTTTTTTGACTTTTTGTAATTGTTATGGTTGTTGTAGTTGTTTTTGTGTGTGTATGTGTGTGTGTGTTTGTGTGTGTGTGTGTGTGTGTGTGTGTGTGTGTGTGTGTGTGTGTGTGTGTGTGTGTGTGTGTGTGTGGGTGTGTGTGGGTGTGTGTGTTTGTGTGTGTGTGTGTGTGTGTGTGTGTGTGTGTGTGTGTGTGTGTGTGTGTGTGTGTGTGTGTGTGTGTGTGTGTGTGTGTGTGTGTGTGTGTGTGTGTGTGTGTGTGTGTGTGTGTGTGTGTGTGTGTGTGTACATATGTTTGTGTGTATATGTGTGCTTATTTTTAAAAAAAACATTAGACTGTGAAAATTCCGCCCAGAATAGGGGTAGTCAATCATATCTTTCATGTTCTCGAAACACATTTGTACCATTTCCGACGTTTGTGTCTCTTCTAACCTCAATCCAACCAATCAACAGAGCACAACTCTGCTACCTCGTGACTTGCAGCTTTGAAGCTTTCCACACACACACCTCCACTTCCTGACACTTGCATTCATGTCATCGCCTTACCACCTGCTTCCGGCTCGAAGACTCATTTTATAGACTAATACCCGTGTCAACTCTTCTCTTTCCATGAAATGATGCTCGTATAGACCAACTCCTGCACACATTTTGAATATTGGTGCAACAAACAGTCTAATAACCGCAAAGGAAATAACAACAATTGAAGTTGAAGAAAGATACTTTTTGAAAATATTTGAAACAATTTTATAAATAAATTTTATAATTTTATTAAAAGGGACCGCCCACGCTTTCAAAAATGTACCCGACAGAGCTCCATGAGCTCTATGAGCTGTTTGTTACGATCAACACTGCTTATCAGAAGCATCTCAAAGGCTCTCGAAGGACCTTTTGCTCCACACGGCTTCTTGCTTCCTACACCGGACCTGCAAGCAAGTCCTTGCTGTCTTTGACTTCCATATACAACCAGCATCACTTCGGTGTATTTTATTTCAAGACCTATTTAAGTTTGTTTTTTTTAAACAATAAATTATAAAAATTATTACCTATTAATTAATAATTAACTAATCAATAATTTCTTAATTGAGTTTCGTTCAATCTTTTATATCCAAACGGGAAAAACCTGTAAATCTTTTATTATATTCATATTAATTTGTATACATGATAAACATATTAAAAGGGGTGGAACAGCAGAAGAACAACCCTTTTAATAATTTTCGGTTGTACGCTCGTTGATTCCTTTGAAGTTGTAGGCAGTGGAACACCCACCGCTTTGAAATCTCTGGTCAGTGTGGTGAATAGCTTATTGTGCGGTATGGTGTGGTGTTGTGTGGCGTGGTTTCCTTGTAGTGGGGTGCCTTATAATGGTTGGTGTGTTGTTTGGTGTGTTGTGATGAAAACTCTTCAGCTCAACTTTCCTTCATCATGAATCGTAAAAAGTATTCTTCATAAAACTGAGAAAATAGTTGTTAAAATCTGCAAATGGTTCCCAACTCCTTTTGCTACATCACAAGGCAACTCACAGCAAATGAATTCAGTTCTTCGTACAACTTTGACAGCTTAGTCACGTGCTACAACAAACAGAACTTTTAGCTGCGTCATTAGCTTCAATGGTTTGTGCTGTTCTTGAGAGATTCTTGGTTTGAAAGGGAAATAATTCAATATGCTTGAACATTGTTTCAACTTTCGATTCTTAAATTATTTTTCTTTCGAATCTTTTTCATGTTTGGGTTCAAAAGAGTTAAAAGTGCATATTTTTTATTGTTCATCCTTTTCTGTGCCATTTCCAGAGTTCGTTTGGATTTGCTTCAACAAAGACTATCAAATATTCAAACTTATAAGTTTTAAAAGTGTAACGTGTTTAATTTATGGCGTTGAAAATTACTGAAAATATTTTAATGCATGAAACATCAAGGTTCTTTATTGTACATTGTTTTAACATTGTCAGATAAGGGCCACCGGCACCAAGCAACATTACCAATCAACAAAGTACTACCCGATTAGCCTAACGATGATTGATACGACTTATCGGCATGATAATAAAGGCGTTTGTGTCATTTTCATTTTCGAAATTTTGAAAAATTCGAAGAAATGAGACCGATTTATTCGATCATAACATTTGAATAACACACTTGTTTACTCTCACTTGAAAAAAAACAACACAAAAAGGAAGCAACACAAACAGAACACAAAGCAGAGGGCTGGGCGGCAGAATGGTGATTAGCAAGTTGATAAGGAGAAGGTGTGGTGATAATGATTGAAATATGACCTCTCAGTGAAGCCCCTACCACTACAAAGCATCGTTAA
>OX387247.1:5837296-5847296 GCA_947562095.1 Branchellion lobata | reverse complement strand
ACTTATGCTAAATCTGCACTTTCCTACCGTGGGCCCTCTCTATGGAACTCTCTTCCCCCCATTCTCACCTCTATTACTTCTCTACTTTCATTTCGTAAAGCCCTTGTAACTTTGTCGTTTAAACAGTTCGTAGCAGAGCGCTTCTGAACAGTGTGGATCAGCGCTATATAAATGTTTAGATTAGATTAGATTAGATTAGATTAGATTAGATTAGATTAGATTAGATTAGATTAGATTAGATTAGATTAGATTAGATTAGATTAGATTAGATTAGATTAGATTAGATTAGATTAGATTAGATTAGATTAGATTAGATTAGATTAGATTAGATTAGATTAGATTAGATTAGATTAGATTAGATTAGATTAGATTAGATTAGATTAGATTAGATTAGATTAGATTAGATTAGATTAGATTAGATTAGATTAGATTAGATTAGATTAGATTAGATTAGATTAGATTAGATTAGATTAGATTAGATTAGATTAGATTAGATTAGATTAGATTAGATTAGATTAGATTAGATTAGATTAGATTAGATTAGATTAGATTAGATTAGATTAGATTAGATTAGATTAGATTAGATTAGATTAGATTAGATTAGATTAGATTAGATTAGATTAGATTAGATTAGATTAGATTAGATTAGATTAGATTAGATTAGATTAGATTAGATTAGATTAGATTAGATTAGATTAGATTAGATTAGATTAGATTAGATTAGATTAGATTAGATTAGATTAGATTAGATTAGATTAGATTAGATTAGATTAGATTAGATTAGATTAGATTAGATTAGATTAGATTAGATTAGATTAGATTAGATTAGATTAGATTAGATTAGATTAGATTAGATTAGATTAGATTAGATTAGATTAGATTAGATTAGATTAGATTAGATTAGATTAGAATACCACTCTGCTCATTCGCATACTTCTTTCATTTTAGGTTATTTATCCGTTTAATTAAGAATAAATTTCAAAAGCGTTTTCCTATCTTTCACTCAGTGCAATCTAACCATGTTCCAAAATATTTCAACTCTATATAAACTACATTTAATAAATTTAAAATAGTGTACGACAAAGCATGCACTCATCTAAAGTATTCTGATACTATGGTGGTCTTAAGTACAAAATCATTCAAAGACTATCTGGATAGCTAATTACAACAAAAGGACATGTGTTTATATTGTGTGGCGTTCGTGTGCATTCGCTTCGTAAAGAGTCAGCCCTCTTCTGATCGTTGTCTTCACATTTATGGTCTTGCTGATCACATGTCTGATCTTTTATGGATGGATGGAAGAAAACCTCATTTATGAAACTTGAAGTCAAATTATTACACAGGACTGTTCGGTTGTAAGTAAAGTAAATTAATCTGTAAGTTGAGTGGGACACAGAGGCATTGTTCTCGTCCTTGAAGATTTTCACTCAATAAATAAAAGTCATCATTATTAATATCACGACTAATAAATAAATAATATATGGGTAACATAACGGTGAGAATTCAAATGAAGAACACCAGTTTCTTTATTGTTGATGAGAAAAGTGAAATAAAGTTGATAATTTAAGGTAAAATTGTCAATACATTCTTATTGGTGAAATGAACCTGACACTTTGCTGATGAGTGGTAGGGGACTGACTGTGGATGGCAGCGTGGTTTGAGCTTTTTCGATTCAACATTCGCTGTAAATAAAAATGTTAATTTCCTGGCGATGTTGAAAGCGAATAACTTCGAAGCGTTATTGTTGGAAAAGCAGCCGACGTTTAGTTGTACTGCTCAACATTTGTTGTGGTGAAAAATATCTTTGTTGAGAAAGGTTAATGTAGATAACGAGACCATGAAATATGTTGATATTAAGCTCTTTTTCAACATAATGAGTGAACAAATTCGACATTGTACTATTTCAAAGCTTCACAGTTGAACTGTAAATTACGCGCCAAGGGAAGTATGGCGTGAGCAACATTAATGGAGTTATAAATATTATTTTAGGCTTTATTCCCACAGTTCTTGAAGAAGAGCCCTGAAAACTTCTTTGTGGCACTATAGAAAGTTTTTAATGAGGTTAATTAACCCTACGATGTCTGTTGTCGTATTCCTTGCCCCTTTACTCGTCTGTAGCCCAGTGGTCTGCAAACCACCCGTGAAGCCCAGGCTGCGATTCCCGGATAAGCTATGGTTTGATTTGCAAAATTGATCGAATCAACAATTCAGCCTTATACACTTTTAAAATTAAGTTGAATTAATTTCCATATTCAACGTTCTTCAATAAGAGCATTCTTTGGCTGACACCTAACGATTATATTTCAACATGCTGGTGTAGCCTAAGCGGATGTCATGTGTATAAATATATTTTCACAAAGTAAGCTTCCTGACTTTGCTTCAATGTATTTTTTCAACTAATTTTTGAAAACCTTTTCATTACAATAAGTGCTATCCTAATAGGTGGTTGTTGTATGATGGGAGGAAAGGCATCCAGTCTTGAACATCAGTTTAAAAAGTGGTTACTTCAACTTTGTTCTTTTATTTTGGCTGTTTGCCATTTCTTGTGACATTTCTTGCAACTTGAAAACTTTTCCGATGGTTATTTGATGTGATTATGCTGTCATTCTCTTTTGAGACAAACCAAGTTGGCACATCACGCTATAACAAATTAGTCACTCATTCATTCATTCAATCAAAAAATTTGAAGTTTTTTACATTTTTTTGTAATCCTCATTGGATCAATTCCAGACATACGCTGGAAATGGTACAAAACCCGAAAAAATTGAACTAAAAAAAGAAAAGTTAAAATTTACGAGAAGTGAATGTTATCAGTCATAAAAGTCATTGGGCATACAACAAACGGCAAAAAAAATAATAAGAAAAAAGCTAAACTAAACTTATTAGCTAAACAAGCAAAAACTAAAACTTTTACTAATTTGAATATTTCTAAACTAATATGTGAAACATCAAATTGAAAATAATTCATAAAAATAGTTTAAAAAGAAGTGATAAATTGAGAGGATAAACCGCCACACACACACACTTGCGTGCGATCACAAGAAGTTGTAAATTTAAATTTTCTAAAGAAACTTCTTTCTTGGCCTTGAAAAATTCGACGTCACGCCGCTGCAAAATCCTTCCTTTTGTTGTTTTAAATTTTTTTTCTTAACTTTTGTTCTAAACCAATCTGTTTTCAACCATTTTTCATTTTAATTTAATAGAAATCATCTTTATTTCAAATATTCTTCTCGAAGTCATGATTTTCCTTTCCCAATACACATAAATAATATGATTCACATGGAGTTTTGGCATTCGAGCCATTTATTTAGTAAATTCGTGTCATTACCCAAGTGACATAATCCATTTTTAAACTCCATTCATTTTAACTATCAGTTTCAAATAAATTGCGATCTTCTTTTCATTCTTTTATTTCATCATTCTTTCCTATTTTTAGACACCTATTATGCTTGTTTTAATCTTAAAATGCTTATGAATGTTTTGTTTACATGACTTTCTTTGATTTTCAGTCTTTTATGTGCTTAATGAGAAAAACATTGAAAAGTAAAGAAATTTAAATTTTGAAAAATAAAATCCATAAAAGTACAATAACTAAATTGTATATCATAACTTGGAACAAAACAAGATTCAAACCGAAAAAAAATGTCTTTATCTTATTTTAAAAATCACTAATGTTTGAAAGTTTTATCAAAAAAACATTTGTAACGTACCCTTTAGCATTTGTGGCCTCGAAACTCTATGGGGTTGATGCCACTATAATAATATTCGTTTTTGTATTGTATTGTATTTTATTTGATTAAAAAGCGCAGTGAGTAACAGAACTCTTTTGAACAGTATTCAAACGGTGGTTTAAAATTTTTTAGATCAAATAAGCTTAAATCATTTTCTAATCAGAATAATTATTTGAAAAATTCATTCTGAAAGTTCAATTCCAATCAGATGACATAATGCTGAAAGGCACGTTGAAGGTAGCCTTCGACAATGCTCCGCAATGGAAATATCCATATCCATATATTTTTTTGTTTTGTTTGTGATCTGCTTCATTGTCTTGATTGAATCGAATCCAATCAAATGCTGGGAGTTTTAAAAATCATGACAAAAAAAAGAGAACATTTTTTCACACAAAACTGAAGTACCATTTTTGTTGAGTTAATTTTTCTTGGATTTTATTTAAAATAAACATAGTATAAAATGTAAAAACTTAGGATTAATGCAGATTTTATGTAAACCATGAAAATATGAAAAAAAAAAGTTTTTCATGCATCTACTTTTTCAAATCAGATGAAAAAAATGAGTCCATTAGTTGTTTTTCAGATCATAACTCCGAGGTTTTCCTTCTTTTTAGCGTTGACCCTGCTGGAGACAGTGTTGACGGTTGGTGGGTTGGGAGGCGGGGACCACTGCTGGACGTCAGTGAGGTCTTGGTCCTCGCTGTAGGCCAGATTCACGCCCGCATCGGGTCGTCTGCCGGCGCTCTCGTTTTCACGTGTGTTTCTTTGATTCACTTTTTGTTTGTTCTTTCTGAGTGAGAAAAAAACGTTTTTTTTGAATTCTCGGCATTTGCTTTTATTAATTTTTAAACGGCAAAAAACCTTTTTTCAATTATTCAAAATGGCTGACCTGAAAACAGTCTACTAAACTAATCTACTCACTGGCTAGACCCGGCAAAACCGCTATCTTCGCTGACTCCTGCTGTTCCGGACGATGCCTCACTGACCGTCTCACTGAGGGTCAGTTGAGCCTGGTCAGAGCTTCCTCGCTGCTGCAATGCAGCTACTGAAGTGAAAGTAAGCAGGTCAGTAGAATTTCTAGAAATTTATGAAGTTGTTTTTCGACTAGTAAGCCATCCATTTCCTGGACATACTTGTGGTCTTTTTGTTCCTGCTTCTTGAAAACTCCACTCTGCCTTCTTTGTTCCTTTCCCTTCTCTGTTCCTTTTCATACATTCTGTCTTTGTGGAACAACACTATACAATCCCTGCCGTACAACAACACGCACACCACCACGTACAACGTTGCCACCGCCAGCGTTATGCCGAGTCCAGCCAGCAACCTGAATAAATACATCTAGGTAAAAGGTGATAATGATGATGATGATGATGATGATGATGATGATGATGATGATGATGATGATGATGATGATGATGATGATGATGATGAAAAAACGGAAAAATGGCAATTCAATTTTCTTCATCAACGCTATCCATCATTATTTTTCAGTAGTTCTTTCAAAGGACAAACCTCTTGTAGTATGAACTCATGTCATCGTAGCGTTGCTGTTGTGTGAAATGAAAGTTAAAAATGGAAAAGAAATTTTTAAAATAAGCTGAGAAGTGTCGGAGGCAATTTTTGTCCTCGACATTCAAGCAAGCTACCGGGAAGCAAGAAGGGTCCGCCCAGCCCTTGTGTCTCATGCACGTGCAGTACTCACTTCCCACGTCCTCTGGTGGGTCGGAGAGAAGTGTGGTGGTTAGAGAACACTTTAGATGAGTTTTTTTCGAAATTAATATATTTTTAATGAAATTCAACAGTTTCTTTTCGCTATTCTTACTTGTATAATTATAACTTCTTTAAGTTGTTTTCAATTAGTTTTAACCATTGCGTAACGATAGCTATCAGTGTGAGACAGATTGTGTAATTAATGGTTTTCTTACGGCAGACGACAAAAATGTTGGAGGCGTTTTTGGCTGCGGTTTCACACTCAAACGTACCCGAGTCCTCCGGTTGAGCATCTTGATGGATGTGAAAAAGGAAAGGAGGATGGAGGTGGAAAGAGAAAGAATGAATTTGGAAGAGAAAAAGAAAATGTATGAGATTCATGAGGTTAAAATGGTGAAGTTTTTTTTTAATTAAATGTTTGAAGCCAAAAATTTCACTTAGAACAATTTCATAACCGCAACATTCTTTTATACCACTAAAACCTTTTCATACAAAACCAACGCGCATGAACCAAATGACTACTAGTACTCTTATCACAACATTTGCAAAACTATTTCTAAAACAATAACCACTAAAGCACCATTAACAGTATTACAACAAAAAACATTACAACACTCCAAAGAACCACAACAAAAAAACGATAAAAACACAGCCACAAAAAAACACCTTTTCAATGTAACACCACAACAGCATAACCACCCTAAAACAACATCAACTATCACATCATTACAACAAAACACTACCACAGCATCACAACTCAACACTACAACACAACACCACCACCACCACATCACAACACACCCTTACTATGCCACCCCTACACCACCACTACACCACCACTACACCACCACTACACCACCACTACACCACCACTACACCACCACTACACCACCACTACACCACCACTACACCACCACTACACCACCACTACACCACCACTACACCACCACTACACCACCACTACACCACCACTACACCACCACTACACCACCACTACACCACCACTACACCACCACACCACAACTCCACACCAACAAGCCACCCACTGCTGAGGTACAGAGTATATTCGTACAGGTCACTTTCGCGGTGTGCATCTAGTCGGAACCTGCCTCCAGATATGACGTCATGCTTTTTGCCATAAATTACATCATTGTAACCGATTTTGGTTCTAATATCGCCCACCCACTTGTACCAGATGACGTTCGAGGTGCCTTTGACGTGACATTTCATCATCCAATAAGAGCCCACTTCCACCTGACCTCCTTCCGGTTTCACTGAAGACGTAAGGGTCACTCCGTTTTGTTGCTTGGATGGGTGAAAAGACGTGCTCAAAAGGAGCAGGATGGAAAGGCGAAAATGCATTTTGTGTTAGCTGGAAGTTTCAACGGCGGTGGTTATATGTGTGTTTTGTCGGGTGGTTTGCACGCATAATTTTGAATTTAAATTAAGCTCTTAAATTAAAATTCGTAAGTTAACATTATGAATCCTTGAAAATAATTATTATGCCGAATCAACTCTATTCAATAGTCAGTGAAATATGCTTGTTTGCAAGGCAAGTGTTCAGTTTCAACGCTGCAAATTTAAACTTTGAATTTGTTTGAGATTCTTTACACACCTGTGGCATCTATTTAAAGGTATCCGTGCGTTTAAAAGTGGACGTTTATTCCAGAAGTTTAAAAAAACTATTAATTATTTGACAACTTTGTTCTCTGATGTTTAATGAGTTTATAAATTTCCAGTTGAATTGAGTTTCTTCAAAAATGTAGACCGGAAACTAAGTTTTTTTTTAAATATGGTGATAAAAATATATTTTGAAAAATAATTTATTAAAAGAATTAATGCGTTTGAAAGCTCAGATTTAATATTCAAACATACCTTAGCTCATGGAATAACGCCCCCTGAATGATAATCGTATTAGCCACTATGCTGCACTGTTCTGTTGTCGTATGGCAATGTAATGTAATCTAATCAAAGCATTTGTATAACGCTGATTCCACACTGTCGAAGAGCCTTCTGCTACAAAAAGTTTAAACAACAATGTTTTAAGGTTCTGTACCATGGAAGGTATTGCGTTTGCAATGAAATATTGTGTTGTAATTTATAAAAGCACCCCCTCAAACCCCTTATTGCATATCAAATGTTTGAAAATCATCATTCATGTTTTGAAATGGCTGTTGTTGTTGTTGCAGTTGTTGTAATTGTTGTTGTTGCTGTTGTAGTTGTTGTTGCATTTGTTGTGGTTGTTGCATGACAGCCACTTGTTGTTGTGGAGTCACAGCTGCTGCCGTTCGTTGCCGCACCATCACGTGAGGACTGCGCTGTTGTGTGGTGTGGAGTGGTTGTTGTTGTAGTTGGTATAGAATAATCGATGTGGCTGTAGTTTTGTTAGCGTGAGGTGACTTTTGTGGTGTTAATGTGTAGATACTTTTGTGGTGGTATGGAGTTTACACTTCGTTGTTGAGTTTTAGTGAAAATCTGTCATTAAGATAATTTTTTTATAAAAAAACTTTTCACGTTTAAGAAAAATATTAAATTATTTCAACAAGCATCAAATTTATTTTACGTGGTTTCTTGCCTGGTTCATGAGGAGGTATCTAAGAGGTTGGTTGTTGTTGTGCATTTGCATCCGCTGAAGTTGTTGTTGCTGTTGCAACTGTTGTTGTTGCAGTTGTTGTTGCTGCTGTTGCTGCTGCTGTTGCATAACTGTTTTGTTGAAATAATTATGCCTCGTTTATAATTATAGTCATGTTGAAAGTTTCATACGATGGCGTACTGGTAAAAGCATCGTAATGGAAGGGTTGGATGAACGAACGGTAAATTGTGAGAAAATTAAAAAAATTATGAAAATAATGAGCTGATGAAAAAACTGACCGATGAATTGTTGTTGTCGTTGGTCTGGGAGGACCTTGTGGAAGGGCACCTGCGTGGGAGAGGAGCTTGGAGGTGAAGTGAGGTTGAGTCGAAGTAACACATTTATGTGGAAAAAAGACTCATTTGGATTTTTTTAAATTATTCATTAATATTATATTTATTCAACTCAACGAAAAATAATACCGAGTTGATGGAATTATTACTATTATTAATTTAAATGTTGAATAGTACAAAAAGTCTGATAGTAAAAAGGCAGATTGGGTACTTGTTGAGGTAATTGTTGAGTCTGTTGTTGATTTGACTGTTGAATTTGCTGTTGTTGAAGCTGCTGTTGTTGTAGTTGTTGCTGTTGTTGCAGATTCTGTTGTTGTTGACTCAACTGCTGTGACGTTCCAGCTCCTGAAGACTCTCCTTGCTGCATCTACATCATCATCATCATCATCATCATCATCATCATCATCATCATCATCATCATCATCATCATCATCATCATCATCATCATCATCATCATCATCATCATCATCATCATCATCATCATCATCATCATCATCATCATCATCATCATCATCATCATCATCATCATCATCATCATCGTCATTGTCCTCCTTCTCATCATACTCATCACCACCAATGACACAATCCTTAACACCACCAAATGAAATTAAACCAAACCTAATCCTCAGCACAACAAACAAGACCGCCACTAACAACCACAACAACACTCTCAAAACCAACAAACAACCACCACCACCACCAACCACACCACACCAACATATTCTCAGCCCAACCAGCACCTTGACAGTCCCAGCGATGCTACTGACGACGGCCTTTTGGTGGTTGATGAAGGCTTTGATGGTGGCGAGAATCTTGCTCTGGTCGTGGGGAATGAGACCAAAAAACTTTTGTTTGTGGTTGAAGGAAAGGATGAGGATGTTGATGTCGCTGGAAGAACTCTCGGAACTGCTTGTGTCTGTGAAGTGCACACATCCACACTGCGTGGTGGTGCTTCTTAGGTAACTTTGGTGATTGATACAGTGATTGTTTTCATAGATACCCACAAACCCAAAGGTTGTGCATTATGGAGCTTTTGGACACTTTTTTCCTAGCCGTTCGAAAAAAAGCTGGAAATATAACTTGACATAACATGAATATGACATAACAATAAAAAAAAAAACACACACACACACACACATATATATATATATATATATATATATATATATATATATATATATATATATATATATATATATATATATATATATATATATATATATATATATATATATATATATATATATATATATATATATATATATATATATATATATATATATATACATATATTTATAACTCACATAGGAGTTGGTCAAGTACTTGTACAGACTGCTCATCGCATCCTTCAAGATGTTAAACAAATTTTGTGAAAAAATTAAATAAGATTACTTCACCTCTCCCTTTCCTTTTTTTCATCTTCATCACCATCATCATCATCATCATCATCATCATCATCATCATCATCATCATCATCATCATCATCCCCATCACCATCATCATCATCATCTTCATCCTCATCATCGGCACCTGATCAGGTCCAGGGAAGGTGAAAGTGACGGACTGTGAGTTTCTGAGGAGGGGTTGGAGGTGTTGGTGGATTGTGTGGGGGAACATGGTCATCTGAAGTTTGTCAG
>OX387247.1:5809796-5832296 GCA_947562095.1 Branchellion lobata | reverse complement strand
TAATTTTAAAGGCCTTACGCAATGAAAGTAGGGAAGTAAGAGGTGAGATTGGAGGGAAGAGTTCCACAGTAGAAAAGTGCAAATTTAGCATAAGTACTATTGGAAGGTATTCTAAAAAAATGAGAACAAGTAAAAGATCTCAGTCTTTTACAAAGATAAACTTTAAAAGGTCAGCCAAGTAGTTAGTTGAGTGATTATTTTTTAGTTTAAACATGAGACTGCAGATTTTGAAAACTGATCTTTTTTTAAGAGGCAACTAGTGTAGAGGTAAAGGTAGGAGTTAGACGAGAAAATTTACTAGTGCCAGAGATAACAATATTAATAATAATGAACAACTTCGAATTATAAAATATTGTTTTATTTGTTTGAATTTATTTTCATAAAATTGAAAAAAAGTCAAAATATCATTTCAACACATTGAAACAGAATGCATGATGTACGCCAAAAAACTTCATTTCTCAACTTCCCCACTCATCAAGCAATAATCTACAACAAAAAATATGTCAAAACGAGATTTTATAAATTCATCTTTTTTTTCGTCACTTTCTGCCACCAACGAGAGGAAACTTGATTAGATTTTTTTTAAATACCTAAAATTCTGCGCCTGCGGCTAAACGGTTAGCTCGTTTCGCTGTGCAGTGGGATTTGGTTAGCTCGTATTTGAGTCATGGCAAACTAATTAAAGTACAGATGCCGTCCCGGATTGCCCTGGTTCTCTAGTAGCCCACAGCGAGTAAAATTGTTTCGATGAGAGCTCCTTTGAACAGTGCTAAATGTTGCGCTAGAAATGTCTTGCTTAGATTAGATTAAACTTGAAATAAATTTATTGAATTATCACATAATGTTTGATACTTGATTTTTCACGACAGAACAAAGACGCTTCAGTTACTTTCCACGGAGCTTTACAAATTTGATAAATTATTGTTGTTGTTGTTATTATTTTTTTTTGTTATTAGTATAGAACGAATCCTACGTATTTTGTAAAATAAATTTTAGATTGAAAATTGAATAGATTGAAGTTGAAATAATTTTGTTCAAGATGCAAAAAGTTAAAAACCAGTTAGACTGAAAAAAAAATTTCAAACAGTATGATTAAAAATTTTCAGTTTTTATTTTTAAATTATAAAACATTTTTTCAATCGTCAATCCTATTTTTTCAAATTCAATAATCATTTAGCTTTTTTGGTGGGGGGTTCAACATCAGCGGCTTCAGTAGAACCAGAGGCTTGGGGCGTTTCATCGAGGTTGAAGACTGCGTTTGGTTGGGTCTGTTTGTAGGCAGGAGCAACATAGAAGGGATTTTCCTCAGCCTCTTTAGCATGCCGAAGAATGGCCCCTCTGGGATCAAGATCTCGTTCTGTGAACTCTCTCACTGTGATTTGTTTGAGAAGGTACTGTGAGAGGGTGGCTCCATGAGAACCAAGTCTGCCTCCAGATCCAGGTCCATCTATGGGAAGCTGTGGCAGGTGTGATTTTACTGGATCCTGTCGTTCCTTCTCAGCTCTCTTCTTTGCCATGCTTGGACGCTGGTCTTTAAACATTGGCAGAGAGATAGGATTGATGATGTACTCACCCAAGCCCACTGCATCAATCTTTTTGGCTTTTGCCTTCTTGGCAATGCTGATCTTTACTCCTCGGTGGCTTTTCTCACCAAAGAAGATGTGTGCCTTGCCATCAGCTGAAGTGCAGATGATCTGGTTGATCCTCGGGTGCCACAGACACCGAATTACACTGGCATCACATACCGGCTCCTCATGCAATTTTTCAAAAGTTCTGCGATCATAGAAAACCAACTTGCCTCCAGTATTTGTAGCGGTCAAGCCATTCTTCTCAGCTGACACACTCGTCATTATGATGTCATTTTTTGGTCCAAAACAACAATCAGCATTTGAGTAAATATTATTCAAACCTTTTGCTTCAAAAAGTGGACTCTTGAAATTTCTAAAGTCCCACAGTTTGAGAGTATCGTCGGTGGCTCGAGTGGCGATGTGTGTGTCATCGTAGCTGAAGCAAATGGATGATACGTCACACATGTGTGCCGTCATATTTTTGAAAGCATGATTGACGTAAAACTTACCATGATCCCACATTTGAATTGATCCATCTTGACATCCAGCCACTACCAACTTACCATTCCTGCTGTAAGTGCATGTTGTAGGAATTACCTTTTTTCCTTTTGCACTCTTCACCTTAATTACAGTTTTTTGTTTGTTGGCATTTACATTCCACAGTCGCACAGTCCCATCATTTGAGCAGGTCATGAACTCCTCACGCAGACGAGGATTCCAGAAACCTGCATTTACAGTGGCCGAGTGTCCCCTGGTGTTCTTCTGTTCAAGCAGGTACTGATCTCCTTTCAAGCATTCTAGTACTTGATGACCATCACGATCGAGCACCTTCGCCTGTGCTCCCGATGACACAACCAACACCATGTCCCCTTGATGGGTGAACTTGAGGTCATTGATGGGATAGCCATCACATGGAGTTAGACACCTGAAGGATTGTAGGCTGGAATTCATGCCTGTGAAGTCCCAGAACTTTATAGTGTGATCATTGGTGCCAGTGATCATGCGAGAGCCTGCTGAATCAAGGCTGACTGCCATCATCTGTTTGTTGCCATGACTCAACTTTATGTGGCTTTCTGCAAATGGTATCACTTAGTTTAAATACAATGCAGCAAAAAGAAAAGCACTGGCTCAAATGTTTCAAACTTATTGGAAATAATGACTTCATTTTGAATAATAGTTTCATAAACAATTTATCGTTTGACTGGGTAGTTAGTGAGCTTCGCAAGTGGAACAATTAAGCAAAACTCAATGGAATTCTCAGAACAGAAAAAATGAAATATTAGTTCATAAAATCTACCTTTTGGAATTTTTTCTTCTTCTTTTTCTTCATTTTCTTCTCCATCGTCTTCTTCTCCATCGTCGTCCAGTTTGGAAGAATCATTTTTCACTGGGGGAAGTGGTCCAATCACTTCGCCATCATCTGGTTTAGCCATATTTTGAATCACTGTATCATTTTTACAAATATATTTATTTATTTTACTGTTGCTTTTTTCCATCTCTTGTTCTTCATCTTCGCCGTCGTCATCTTTATCATTTAATGTTTGTTTTGTTAGCTCTCTTAGTTTATTTTCTTCCTGTAAACGAATTTTAGTTTGCTGAAAAAGTTCATCTAAATTGAATGTTCTTGCTTTTTTATCAGCATTTTTACCACTCATTGTAAAATTCTATTTTTGAAAATATCGACCAACCTACGACTTTTAAACACTCGAGCGATATTCAAAGAATTAAAAGTAATGAAATTATTTTTATTTACTCAACTGCGATGTCTAAACTCAACTATCGAGATATATACATATATAACTATTAAATGATTATTTTTAAAATTTTGACTATAATTATATATTTTCGATATCTATTTACTCAAGGCTCAGCCTTAAATAACATATATTACCTGAAAGTTGCTATGCTTCATATAAAACATTTTAATCGTTACAAGAAGATAAAAATGAAGTACAATTTTATTGAATAGGAAACAATTTTTCATGAAATTGCATGCCAGCACCATATTGAAAATTTGATTGAATTTTTTTTGTGGTGTTTAAGATCAAAAATTCTGTCAAATGAAATTGCAAGACGAAATTCAAATGCTAAGTATTTTTTGGAAGAATTTTGGCATTTCCTTGGTCATTTTGGTTTGCATGGGTGCTGACAGAACTGTTGTTGATGTCGTTGTCCAAGTTACTGATACTTCCATTGATCATTTTATGGTTGCTGTTTGCCATATCAAATACTTGTTCTCTTGGAGGTTGATAGTCGTAAAAAAAGGGGGTTTGCTGGTGCAAAATGTTTGGTTGAGGGGCAAATCCTGCCTGTATCAGATGGGGATGTTGTTCTGGCATAAATGCATATGGGTTCATGGGACGGTGGAAGGAGTAGGCGTGGAGCATCGGCGGAAGCACCGGCGTGTTTGAAGACATGAGTCTGTTTAAGTACACAGTTATCATCAAAACATGAGTCATCAAAATTTGTAAAAATATTTAGTCGTTGCAATGAGTTCAAAAGTAAAAATTTCATCGTTAAACCTAACGCAAACCACCTCGTTGAGTTGAAGTTGTATCCGAAGGGTTGTTTGGGTAAATTGTTAATTGCTTCTTTCTGGTACTTTCTGCTTCGTTCTTCATTTTTGTTGTTTTTATTCGGGTACTGAGAGTACATGTTTTGCGAATTGTGACGATGGTACGTTGATCGATAATCTTGTTCCCTTTTGAAAAAGTCTTTACTTTTTTCCCTGGAAGGCCTGTAAGTTGTAGCATGCTTCGAGGTTGGAGGGTGGTCTCTTGACTTGTGGTCTCCTCGGGTTCTCCTCCTCTTCCACTCTTCACTCCTGTCCTCGTGGTGCCTTCTCCTCTCTTGACTCCTTTTCCTCTTGGGAGACGCAGAGTTAGAGGATGAGCGACTGCGTTTTCGTGGAATGTGTTCACTGCCCCTGTTATTGAACGAACAGGCCTGGAATGTTGACTTGGTGTGTTTGTCAAGGGTCGGATTACTTGAAGTTGAAGTTGCGGTCGAATTGTTTCCAGTCAGAGCTATACCATCTACTTTGGCAGTTGTCTTTTCGTTGTTGTTTTTGCCGTTATTGCTGTTACTGTTGTTTCGGTCGTTCGCCTGATTTTTCTTGTCATCTTCTCTGAAAGCAGGTTTCACAGAGCCTATTTTGGGGATTTTCTTGGCGAAAACCATTTTAATAGTATTCTTGTCAGTATTTGCTTTTTCGTTTCCCATATTAGCATCCACACTAACTTTTTTGTTCTCCTTTTGAGCTCTTTCGTGCCCACCTCCACACACGTCAACAGACATGCCTCCACTCTCCACAGTACTCCGTTCCTTTTTGCTAGCGGCTACTGACAAGGTGTTTTGATCAGGCGAGAAGATAAGGGACTTGACCTCGCCATTACCACCACACCCGTTGTCGTACTCGTAACTCCAGTTGCCATTACTACACACACCTTTCGTGGGCAACTTGTTTGTTGCAGTTTTTCCAACGGCGGCATTGTTCGAGACTGGATGTCCATTGGAGCCACATACGATCTCATTCACTCTGGTCCACAAGAGGTTGTACATGGCATCACCACTCACTGACACGTCCCTTCTACAATCTTCATCCCTCCGAAGCTCCGTCGAGTGTGAGTTTTCATTGGTCTTTTTATCGTTTTTATCATTATCAGTACCTTCATTTTCATTATTTTCACTGCTCTCAGCACCATCATCATCATCATCGTCATCATCGTCGTCGTCATCATCATCATCATTCTCATCACCGCTGCTTTCGTCCCCATCGTCATCGCTACTTCCATTATCATCGCTATCACTGCTATCATCACTATTGTCACTACCACCATCATCATCATTAATCTTTTTCACTTCTTTGATAACGTTTGCATCTTTTTTTCCTCCACCAACCTTGTCATTTATTACTTCATTTTGAGTTTCAAAGCGTTCACTATTCTCTTGGGCCTTCATATTATTTTTTATTCCAACAACCTTTCCTACATCCACTCTTTCCTTGTCGTCTTTATGAATAACCTTTTCACTATCATCACCATCACCTTTACCACCATTACCAACCATAACATCCTTATCACCTGCACAATTCGTAACCCCTTTCCTATCATCACAATTCTCTTCAATAAAACTTCCCCTAGATCCCTCCACTTTCACACCACCACCAGTTTCATCAATCCCACCAATTCCATCACTCGCACCATTATCACCCACATCACCTTTACCATTAACACTCGTACCACCATCACCTGCACAATCACCACTTGTACCACCATCACCTGCACCATCACCACTTGTACCACCATCACCTGTACCCTTATCACTTTCCCCAATAGCATCTGCACCGTTATCATCTGCACCATGATCATCATCATCATCTTCGTCGTTTCCGCCACCATTGTCATGATTCAGAGCGGCTATGAACGCATCAACCCTCTCCAGCGCATCCACCTCGACACCTTCACTCTCCTTGTAATAATCGCAGTAGTCGTTGTTGTTGTTGTTGTTGTTGTTGTTGTTGTTCATGTTGCAAGTGTTGCCGTTACCGATGTTCTCAATGTTGTTGTTGCAGTTTATATAATTTCTGTTATTGTTGTTATTGGTAATATTGTTGTTATTGGTGATATTGTTGTTATTGGTGATATTGTTGTTACTGGTGATATTGTTGTTATTGTTATTAATGTTGTTGGTGGTGATATTGTTATTGATAATTTCGTCTACATTGCAATTGAAATGTTTGTTGTTGCTATGGGAAGTTAACTTCAAATGATCGTTCTTATCATTTTTATTGTTCAACGGCCCAATAATATTGTTATTGTATTTATTCGAATCTTCCCGATCCTTAGCGTTTCTATTCATGGCGTTTCCATTCATGGCGTTTCCATTCATGCCAACAGCAACTTCAAAACCACTTTCCCCAACGGCAATTTCATCATCGTGGTTGTAACCACCCACATTCTTAACGGCATCAGCTATGCTTTCCAGCGTGGGATGTTTAGTTGCATCTGAATCATTCCAGTCGTCATCACCAAAGAGACCACTATAAAGGTTTTCTGGGGAATTGTTGTCATTTAAAGTTTCTAGCATTTCAGCGCCCTCAAGAGAATAACACGCTCCTTCGTTTGTCTCATCTATTGATGTGTTGTTGCTGAGTGCAAACGCACCAGCGGTGATGAGGCTGTTTTGTAACGTCACTTCAACGTTGTCTACTGCCTCAGACACCTCTCCAGCCTTAGTGTGGTTGCCACTTTCAATTTGTTGGTCATTTCTTTGATAAATATGAACACTGTCATGGTCGGGCTTGCTCTCAACTATTATTTTGCTGGCTTCTTTTTCAACATTTTTTTTGTTAGTGTTGTTGTTACTGTAACTGTTAGTGTAACTGTTGCCAATGCTGTTGCTGTAAATGTAATTGTTGCTGTCAATTTTATCGCTGCTGTTGTAGATTTTATTGTAAATGTTATTGTAACTGTTGTTATTACTGTTATTGTTGCTGTTGCTGTAGCTGTTGTTGTTACTGTTACTGCTGTTGTTGTTATTACTGTTACTGTTATTGTTGTTGTAGTTTCTGTTAATGATGTTGTTGTTGCTGTTAATTTTGTTGTTTTTACTGTTGCCGTTGTTGTTACTGTTACTGTCGTTGTTGCTATTGTTACTGTTGTTGTTGTTGCTGTTAATGTTGTTGTTGTTTTTGTTGTTACTTTTACTGTTGCTGATTCCACAAGTGACAGCAGGTGGCTTGACGATGTAGGCATTGTTAGGGTTGTACTCCTCTACACTCCCGTTGTACGACTTCAAGTCATCAACAGCGTTTAAAATTTCTCTCTTTTTTTTATTTTTATTTTTTCTCTCTTCAGGGTCACTGCTGCTGCCGTTGCTACTGTTGATGGCACTTATTATGTTGTTGCTGGTGTACTTGTTGTTCTCACGGTTTTCGATTTTGTTCTCACTGTTATCCTTTTTGTTATCATCCCTTTTGGCATAGTCTTTGCGATGAGGTGAAGTGTGCCCACGCGGATGTTCGTTTCCCTGTGTGCTTTTTTGTTTGTTCAAAGATGTGCTTCTTTCATCAGACTCATCACTCATTTTTTCAACTTTTCTTTGTTCTTCATTGTTGCTTAAATTCCTGCTACTGTTTGTATCAACATCATCATTCTCATCTCCACTATCACCACCTTCTTTACTTTCATCTTCCTCACTTTTTTCATCTTCATCATCATCATCATCATCATCATCATCAGTATCGTCGTCATCGTCGTCGTCATCGTCATCGTCGTCATCGTCGTCTTCATCACAGTTAATTATATTTTGGAATATAACTTTTTTTCTTTTTCCCAACAGCGTCAGGTAAGTCATGTTTTGCAAAAGCAATTTTTTGTAGCATTTTTTGCAAAACTCTACCGCTAAGGTCGTTTTGTAGTTAGTTTTGTTTTTTATATTTTTTGGCAAACATGTCCTTGGTTTTATTTTTTTCTTTTTTGAATTTTCTAATTGTAATTTTTTTTCAGAGATTTCTTTTGTGGAGTCACTTGCCTGCGTTTTGGAAGTCACTGGCCTTTTTATAGTTTTTTTGTTTAATTTTTCAGATAATCTGCATTTGTTGGTTTTAAACCCTCCTGGCATTATATTTCTGAAATAATTTATATTATTTATATAAATAGATTATTAATATATTATATATAATATTATGTATATTATTATAATATTATATATAGTATTATAATATTATTTTATTATCCATTTATATTATTTATATATATATAATTTATATTTATTAAAAAATGATTTGAGCTTTATTCCAAAAATTTCTATAAGTATATTTTTTGAAAGTTCAACAAACAAATATGTCAAAAAATTAAAATTAAAATTTCATGAAAATAAAACTCACAACAACTGTTTCAATGCTTGGGGATCTTCCTTGTTAATAAATTCCACCACAATAATAAATTTCTTCAAAGTTTCAAATAATCCACAATTTAATTATTTTATTAAATCATAAAAATCAATTATTGAATTACTTCAAGTTACTCTTTCATTGAATTAGGCCAACATACTGTTGAATAACCACACCACTACCCATATGCAACCACCTAACATATGTGCGACACTTAAAGCCGAGGGTGCGTTAGGCATTCGATTAAAATAAGCGAATTTGAAAAAAATCGTTTGATGAATTATGAAACAAACAAAGTTTAAATTATGAGTTCGAAACATTAATTTTAAATAAAAATACAAATAAATGGATTGATAAAAATTTTTGAAGGATTTTTCAAAGTAGTGATGAAATTCAAATTACATTCATAATTCGAGATTGAAGTAGAATCAAGATTTGAAATATAGTTCGAAGTTTTTTGGTTTTAATGATGTTTTATTGAAGTTTGATCATTTATTCAAAATGAAAATAAGATTTTATTTTACGAAAAATTTTCACTGAGAAGCCAGATGGTCAGGGTTCGATTCTAGCCTTAGCCAAGGTATTTCAATTGAAAAACAGCCACTCAAATAAACACACGCTCTACTCTTTTGGCTTAGTCACATTCAGCCCTTCAGAGTGTAAAGCCGTTTTTATGGTAGCACCTTTGAAATGTTTGAAAAATTCACTATACAAATTAATCGATTGGAAAAACTGTAGATATAATCGTTGACAATGTGGTTTTCTCAAAGTGTTTCATTTATTCGAGCAGCCATTCTGAAGGTTGCAAGAAAAATATTCATGAGTTGGAAGTGACAGATCTGACAACTATTGAAGCAGCTTACCACAACTAACCAACAACTATCTAACAAACCATTGTTGTTGCTGGTGTTGCTGATATTTGTTGTTGGTGTTATTGCAATTTTGCTGATGCCTAGATCGACTCTTCCAACTAATTCATATTTTATGATTATCTATGTTTGTGTAGAACAAATAGTTTACAACAACAACAAATTGTAAGACTTTTTACTTAATTAAAAAAAAATTAATTCATATTTAAATAAATATTAAATAAAAGTTTATTTCGGCCAAGTTTAAAATAAGTGTATAAAGGTCTCAAAACGTACGAAACAACCTTATTTTTAAACTAATCAATCGCCTGTTCACTTGTCTTTTAAATACATCATGTTCTCAAAACATCCGATCCATATATATATATATATATATATATATATATATATATATATATATATATATATATATATATATATATATATATATATATATATATATAGAAGAAAGTATGCATGGATAGGACTGAGTGTTTATATGTTTGTTTCTGTCCGTGGGTATGCAAGTACGTATGAGGTATGAGCATAAGACCTCTGAACCCAATAAGGTTGCCAAGAAATTAACTCAAGTTGTTTTGTCACTTAATTACACCGTCTCATGAACTCACTTATTGCGCATGTTGCGTAGAGAAGTCAATAAATAAGGACCGTTATTATTATAATATGTTAATTTTATCAAGAACATGTTTATAGATTTATTTGATTTCTATCGAAAATTTTTTAGTAATTTTTCAAAATATCTTGCTTTTTTCGAGAGCCTTTCTTAGTCATTCAAAAATGTGACGAGCGGTATGAGGCATAGGTAGATGAGATGGCATGTGAGCTACCTGTACGGCAATTTACCTGTGAAATCAAGAGCCTACCCACACAGCCATCTCAAACAGAATTTATCGCCTCTTATGAAACACCAATAAATTATTTTTCAAGTGTTTTTGTACATACCATCAGCAGAGCAGTTGCTATATACATTCTGACGTTAGTTTGAAAGCTCTATTAGCATAATAAAAAATTGTTTTGGAAAATAATCATTTTGTTTTTAACACTTCGAAAACAACTGAAGTTATTTTTCCTTCAGGTTAATAAATAAAACTGATGTAAGGCTGTAATAACGCCCAATTTTCTAAAAAATTTAATATCAAATGTCACTTAAAAAGAAAAGAACAAATTCACAACCTTTCACACTGTCATATAGAAAATGGTCGGAGCGAGAGACTGTTTGAGAGGAGCTCTTGAGAAAGCACCTTTACCAGTTTGATAAGATAAAGCTGTCTTCTCAGAATAATTTATGACTATTGGTATCATTAACTACTTTCCATAATTACAACATTGTTGTCATTTGAGCGGCAGTCGAGTATTTGCCTTCTAAATCTTTCCTTTTGTAATGAATTATCTAAAGGTCATTCATTCACTACCTTCCACTATTCCAGTTTTATTATTATTATTATCTTTTTTTTTCATGGTTTTTATTAGATCAAGTCCAGACATACGCTGGAAATGTTACAAAAACACGGCGAGTAGTCGAACTAAAAAAAAACTGAAATATACGAGAACAGATTAGTATCAATCATATAAGTCAGCATTGAACTTACGAAATGAACAAATCGCGAGAGAAAAGGTTGAAAAAATATTAAACACAATGAAATATTAATTTAAAACAATAAATCAATTGAAATTTTTTAAAATTTTTATCATTAGCAGTAGAAGTAGTGGTAGTAGTAGTATTATAATAAGCTTAAAAGTTTCTTATTGAAAGTCCTGATGCTGTTCTCCCCGCAAAGATTTCCACCTTTCACCTTTTTTCTCAGCCCCTTGATTTGATAGCCAATACTCTTCTGATAAGAGAACTTTTCGGAGGCTTGAACGAGTCTACGAGCGGGTCGTTCTACAGCCTCATGGGACAAATGACAGAAAGAATGACCATCCTATAGAAGTCTTTTCTACTCCAAGCATTTTTTCTTTCTCATTGGCTTCATGAAATCTGTTTCGTCCTCCAAGTCTAAATGGGGCTTTCTTTCTAGATTATTGTATAAAAACTCTCAACTTTTCCTATTTCTCCACAGCTCTTTCAAAAGTCTAACAAAATACTTTTTTCTAGAAATGAAAATTAAAATTTCCAAATTTTTACTAAACTTTTCATTGCTTCTCTTAATGATTTTTATCCAATAAACCTTCCTGAAACAACTGATGAAATTAATTCCATGTCCTCTTCCATATCCCAAATCATATTTTTAAAGAGCTTTTTTTCTTTTTTTTCAGTAATTTTTGAACCTAGTAATCTATATCCAACCACAGCAATCTTTCCTTCTACCTTGGAAAAACCTAATCTTACACTTATAATTTAAAAAATTGTTCTAGATCTCTCTTAATCAACAAACTATAAACCTATATCTAATTTTTCTTTTGTTTCAAAATTCCGGAAAAAGTCGTCTATTTTCAGCTTCCTCTTTTTGAAGTTCACATTCTGCTACCTCCTACTCAATCTGGATTACTTCCAATCCATGGTACTGAGACCACTCTTAAAAATCTCTAGTGATTCTTCACTCTTTTGTGACAAGAGTAATATCTCCTTCCTTCTTCGCTTAGATTTCTTTTGTGGTTTTGATACTGTTGACCACACCTCACTGACTCAGCTATTTGAAAGTTTTTTTCGGTATTTCTGGATTTTGTCTTAATGGATTTTCTTTTATCTATCCAACAGGAGTTCTGTAGTTTCTATAAACAATTTTTATTCTACTTTTTTTCTTGTCCATTTGGTTTTCTTCAAGGATCCGTTCTTGGTCTTCCCTATTTTGTTTTCTATACTTCTGAACTCGCAAGAAACTAATCTAATCTAATCGAAAATTTTTTAACGCGCCTTTCAGAACTATGCTCAACGGCGATCCCACGACAACGTTTTACTCGGTGTGGACTACTAGCGAACTGGACACTCTAGGACGGCATCTGTACACTAATTGAGTTGCCGCTTTCAGAACTCAAACTTGGACTCAAACGATAACACTTTACAGTGGAACAGGCCAATTATGCCACAGGTACAAAAACTATAAAGTTACGAATATTCAGGGTAAAATAAGGATAAAATTGAACATAAACAATAGAAAAAAACTGACAAACCCTCGAAAGTTGAGTGTATGTAAGAGTTAAATCAATTAAATACTGAAAGATATAAAATGTTTAAAATCATATAAAATAACTATTGAGAAGTGTTTATATCACAGAAAATGTTATAAAGAAGGAAAAAAAATTATTTCATTATTTTCTTTTCAAATTTAACTTATGCTGATGACTCTTACATCTTTATATCCTTTATATCTTTATTTCCTAAATATGAATCATCTTCTACTATCTCTAATATTATTTTTCGTATTTGTAAAATAATCTCTTGGAATGATTCTATGTTTACCTAACTCAATCTTTCGAAATTTGATCTTATATACTGTAATAAATTTTCTCGACTTATTGATTCTCTCCTCTCATTTGATATTTCATATAAACCTCCTACTCACCTATTCCTCCACCGTCTATAGCTTAGGTTTCACCTTTGACTTTTCTCTTTCTCTCATATCACGAATAAAATCTGCAGCTAAATCATATTTCTTCCATCTTCGTCGTATAAAAAACTTAAACTCTTCCTAGACAATCCCACCCATAAATTACTAGTTTCTTCCTTTATTTTGTCCCGTTTTCACTATTTCAACTCTTTATACTATGAACTCCTTGAGATCATGGTACACCCTCTCACCAAAGCTTTTAACAGCGCCGCCTCTTAGTTTCTAGTACTCACAAATTTTCACGTATAACTTTTGTTTTTATCGTTTTACACTGGTTGCCTTCTAAAAAAAGATCAGTTTTTGAAATCTGCATTCTCAAGTTTGCAAAAAAATAATCACTCACCAACTACTTAGCCGACCCCTTTAAGTTGCTTCTTGGTAAGGGACAGAACTACTTACTCTAATTTTTTAGAATAACCTCTAATCATACAATCGCTAAATCTGCACTTTCCTACTTTTGTGGAACTCTCTTCTCCCAATCTCACTTCTATTGATTCTTCACTTTGTTTTCCTGAAGCTCTTAAAACTTTTTGGTTTAAACAGTTTGTAGCAAAGCCCTCTTGAATGAAGCGCTATACAAAAGATTAGATTAGATTAGATTAGATTAGATTAGATTAGATTAGATCCAAATGTGTAGGTTTGTTCAAAATTGAAAATTTATTATTTTTTTAATTTCAATGAATTAACGAAAGTATATTTTACAAATAATTGCAAAAAAATACAAAAGAAAAGTGAATTTAGGCATGAAATTCACTAATATCTTTTCTTATTAGAATCTTTGAGTATTTTCACTGTAAATGGACCAAGAAAACGAAGATTCGGACGAAGCGGGCGTAGAAGGCTTTGAAATAGTTGAGTATGGTGGGATTGCCGAAGAAGAAAACGAAATAGCAGCTCTGGTTGAAAGTGATTCAGGTAGCGGTTGGAGCTTCACTTTTTATTCCTTTATTATTATTTTTTTATGCTCTGTGGGGTTGTTACGTTGTGCCACTTTATATCAATCCACTATTGCGACGTTTTTGTAATTTACTTCCAAGCTTAAAATAAGAAGAATAAAACAACTTTCTTTGGTATTGAAATTTGACAGAAAAATATTTACGGTTCATGTTCAGATAAACATGGATATATGGAGTGATCTATAAGTTTCTTCGAACAAAAAAAATTCAATAACAACTTTGAACAAGTGTCATTGCTGCTAGACAATGCAATGAAAAAGTTTATTTTGCGGATAAAGAAGAAACTTAAACACCGGGCAGAATACGAGTCAGCAGAAGATACTGAGGACTTGCTGCAAGAAGGAAAAGAAAAGAATGTCACTTTCGATATCACACTTCCCTCTGCTCATTCTGTAAACAGTTTTTAAAATTTTTGGCCGGTTGACGAGAATAATTTAATTTTCCATTTAATTTTGTATTTAATTTTCAAATCATTACCAACTTTTACTTATTTCTGCAGTATTTGAGTCAAGATTGGAATGAGTTGAGTGGTCGTACAGTGCATGAAGATGGTGAAATAATTTCCATACCGATTCTTTCTTTTCCCGGAGTTGTTCTCATGCCAGGCCAGCTACTGCCTTTGCACCTTTTCCGAGATGCTGACATTGCTATGGTCAAGTACTGTCTTGATCGGGACAGGACTTTTGGACAACTCAAAATAATGTTTGCATTTTTCTTCAATAATTTGTTATTAGTTTGCATATATGATCACTTGACTTAAATTAATTTTGACATTTAAAAAAATATTATTTACAGAAGCACATTGAGAGAAGAGGCAGAAGGTTTTGAGCACAGACTTGCTTCTGTAGGTACCACTGTAGAGATCCTTGCAGTTAATGAGGAGGAGAACACAGGAATGAAGGTAACTTCAATAATGTTTTGAGTGTTTTTAGTTTTCATTAAAAAAAATATATTTCATCTTGACATGATTAATTTCTGTTCAACAACTTTTATTAGGTCAAATCAATAGGTAGGCAAAGATTTGAGCTATTGAGCAAGAGATCTGATGCAAGTGGGTGAGTATTTTGCATTTCCCAATGGCATCCAAAAATCGAAAAATTCCAGACTTGATTGCAAAATTTGTGATTTCCCCAGCAACATCTTGGCAACTGTTCGAGTCTTACCTGACAAATCCCTGCCAGAGCCACTCACCACTCTTCAATACCCAACACCATACCCCTACATGCAGTACCTACCTTTCAATAAGTACTCTACCGAGCTTGATAGTAACAACAATGGCACTATGAGTAAAATCTCCAACGATTCTAACGATAGCGCAGTTAACAATGTTAACTACAACACATTTAATGGACAAGCCGGTATCAACAGTGACTTTAAAAACTCTCAAGATGAAGTCCAAAAACAGAACTTCTTGCCAACTCCTACAGCAGATGGAAGTGCTCCATTCAAAAAATCTAAGGTCAGTGTATCCCTTACAATATCTCACCTAATTTTTGTGCTCTTAAATCGTACAAATAATTTGATCTAGTTGTATTCAATCATGTATTTTCATATACCTAATAGTATTTTATAAAAATTAAACCATTTTTAAATTTTTAGCGTCAGCGTTTGTCTGTACTTGCTTTGATAAAGTTGATGGGAATTTTTTTAAAATATCAGATAGAACTGATTCAGTTGAGCTCAGTTTGAGGATTTATCTAACGCACACACCACCCCTACAGCGGTCAGTCCTCTACAGCTCCTCATTGCTGACTCACTGGCCTGAGTGGGTGTACAACCAATACAACTGTGTGCGTGGTGGTGTGAGGGTAGTGTGGACATGGTGACGGGAGGGTAATGTGTCAACGTCCTTGTGCTTGCACGTTACATTGAACAGCTTTCAATTGCCTAAGCAGCAACTGAGTCTTGCAGCAGTCTGTTATGTGTTACTACATATTCGAGATTGAGGATGAGTCCTTTGAGTCTTTTGTTGTTCAGAAGGGTGAATGATATGAGTGGTTGCGTAGTTTCACGTTCTATAATTTGATAAGTTTAGAATAATTGATAAGAAATAAATGAGACTGAACTAAACAAGCTGCATGCTATTCTATTGATTATTTTTTGAAATTATTTAATATATCCAATAACGGAGCGTTATGCTCCATTTTGTTTAAGCCTTAGCAATGTTGAATCGGAATGACTTGCATTGTACCAGTGAGTAGGTCTATGGTTTTTATCCTTTGATGAAGCGCCTCATCACCTCCATGCAACAGAGCCTCCTGATGAGCAGCATCCAGCACGAAATGAAGGCATGGAACGACAAGATGATGTCGGTCAAAGTGCCCCTTGACCCTGAGAGCTTTTCCTTTTGGGTGGCCTCCTCCTTGCCTCTGGATGACTCCATGCGCCTGGAACTCCTCAAAATGCACTCTTGTCAGCAGAGACTTCGATTTGAACTTTACATCATCACAAAGGTGTCATTATATGAAGTTTTTGTAACATCTTTTTCCGTTCCACTCGTATTTGTTGTTTTATTCTAATTTTCTATACTTAAATGAAAGCCGGTTTTCATCACAATGTTTTTGTACACCGCCGCAGTGCACTGTGATGTGTTGCAACAGGTGCAAGCAGGTGGTGGCGAAGAAGGAACACGTCTTCAGCATGAGCTGCATAGGCCCTGCTGGCACGTACGTCAACCCTGGAGGTCACGTGCACGAGACAATCACCGTCAACCATGTGACGGGTCTGCGTCACGTTGGCAAGCCGTCAACGGAGGCCAGTTGGTTTCCTGGGTAGGTGGTGTTTGTGGTGGTTCGGTTTTCCAAAGAGCTTCCCCACACCATTTCCTCCCATCCACACATTCATTCAGGTATGCCTGGACCATAGTGGAATGTGTCACTTGTCACAAGCACATGGGCTGGCGTTTCACTGTGGCCGACAAGGGTGCCCATGTGGAACCAAAAAAGTTCTGGGGTCTCTGCAGAACTGGTCTATTGCCCGGCCTTGTGGAGAATGAGCCTGAGTCAGTGCAGACCTTCGTATGGATGTCTTCCAACTGATGACGTGCTAAGTGATTGTGTAGTGGTATGGAAGGCTAAATGATCGTGCCATCTGTTCCTTGTTTCTCTTGAGTGACAGCTTCCGGCAATTTTTGATTGAGTTTAATGAATCTAGTGTTTCTAAAAATTTTAATTGAATCTTCACGACGATTAATGCATGTCTTTTTACAGTAATCAACATCTCAACTGACTATATCGTGAGTTCTACGCTTCGTTCGCATGGAAATCAATAAAGCTTGTATAGAATAGCTCGACTTCCTTCATTATTTCAATCAGTTTTCAATTTTTATTAAAATTCTACCAAATTTCCTAAGAACAAATCTGTTATGAAGGTAAGGGACGTTTGCGTGTAGAAAAACCAGTATTAAATTTTGCTATTTTTTTGCGGCATTACGAAAAAAAGATTTTTATCTATTCAAGCAGATGATTGAGATGGAGAAAAAAAGTGGTACAACCTACACCACGCAACGTAAGACACGTAACCAAGTTTCACAGGGTGGTCGTTATTTGAGGGGTTTCGCATTGGAAATTGACATAATACTCATTTCGTCATCTGCGTCACTGCCGGAGTCATGGCGAGAGAGAAGGACAACAGTCGATGGAAGAGTCTTCTTGATGTTCACTTCTGATGAGCTGGTGTCGCCATCGATAATGGCTTGCATGTTGGGCGATGGAACGCGCATAGCTCGAGGCTTTCGTGCTTTGTTTGGTGATGTGGAAGAAGGAATAACTTTGCGCTGGGTGTCTGCATTGGTGCCTTGGTTAGATTGCTTGATACTGCTGTTGCTGCTTTTCTTAGACAAAGGTTTATCGCTGTTCTTGTCAAAAGGCAAGAAGTATCCTGGGGTGTTGAAGCATATATGAAGCATGAAACTCAATGAAGCACTGAATTGAGTTTGAAGTTAAAAAGAAAAATACTTTGAAAAAAAATTCGACAGTGGATCTTGAAAAACCTAAAGCAGAATCCTGCTCCATGTGATAAACATCAGGCACTTTGCTCTCGCCAGCCTTCACCATATTCACTGTATTCTCACCAAAAAGATGGGTTTCATATTCTATCAACTTTCATGGAAAAAACGACAGAAATAAGTGATAATGGAGTAATTAAATAAGTTAACTGTACTTAAATAAAACCTCAAATGTTTGTGATGGTGCTCTACAACTTAGATTTATTGTTAATATTATTACTTGTTCAAAAAACCCGGGATTGGGTCTAATTTGAGGACGAACATCCTTGAGATGATTGTAAGCCTGCAACAATTTCATGCCTCGATGCTTCATCAAGAAAGCAATACACATTGTGGCTGACCTGCTGACTCCTGCCATGCAATGCACCAACACACCTTGATTTTTTTTCTGAAATTCGTTTGAACAATTTAAAAGTATATTGCTAACATGTTAATTATTTTTTTTCCTAACAAATTATAAGCACCTAACGAAATCAAACACTGTATAAAATAAAATTTATACATGAAGTTTTTTCATACCAGATATTCTTCAATGATGTCGGCATATGGATCAAAATAGTCATATATTCTAACTGTAGAAAGATCATCAATTTCAATCTTTTCTGTGCGTACGTTTTCGAAGGTTTCTTCAGAAGTGTCATATGTAAGATTGAGAACAAAACGTATATTTCTTTTTTGCAAATTCTTTTCAGATATTGCAAGAATCCCAGATATATAGAGATCTTTAATGATCTCGGATGGATGAAATTCGTTCATATTGCTTTTAGTTCCTAATCAACCCTCTAATCAGATTTTAATTGTAAAGATAAAAAAATTAAAACAAAAAAAATCAAGAATGTTTTTCATTATTGTATACTTTTCCTAGTTTTGAAGTTTCCTAACTAAATAGAATTTTTTTTAACGTACATGCCAGTTTTTTTTTCAAATATTTTTAGTTGTTATAAAAACAGAAAAGTGAATATTAGTTTTAAAAGTGTAAATATCACGCATGAAAATTCCAAATAAAATGTTAAAATACATATTTCAATTGTCATTTTCAGAAAACATACTAGATATTTTTATCAATGTGTTGAAATGCAATGAAGGGTATGATATTATGTAAAAATTCTTATTTTTCTCCTTCTGCAACGTCTTCGGAGAATATACAATATTCACTGAACCATTTCGTTGCCCTGAATTGTGCAAAGAAAAAGATTCATTTCATTCAATCAAAACTATGCGAAACCTGCTACTCACCTTATATCTGGAAGCCACAATCTTTTGTCTTCTTCGACCAAAATGGCTTCAATGAGTTTTCTGCAAGAACTGGAACACGAATTGCTTTCAAATTCCGGTCCTTTCTGGGCCAGTTTCACTAGTGCTTTTTTGTCTTCTGTACTGAAAGGCAATTCCCCTGTTATCTGAAACATGGATCGTTAAAGTTTATTTATAAGTAGAAAAGATTAAATATTGAAACATTTAACTCTTTTAATTCTATAATTAAATTTTAAATTAATAACTTTTGAAAGGTTTAGAAATATACCCCAAATTAAAAAAAAATAATTTACAACCAACCCAAACACTAATAATCTAATCCAATCTAATCAAATCATTAATAAAGATATTATCTCACACTAATATTGTCAAACTTATCCTCCCTCTTACACAAACGTAAAGAATGACGCCCATACTCCAGATATCGGCCATTTGACCCACGTAAGGAGTGCCTGTGAGAATCTCCGGACAGGCATAGGCATAACTTCCACAAAACGTCTCACTGAGTTTATAGGCGCCGTTGACTGGCTGCATATTAGCTCTGGCAAAACCAAAGTCAATGATCTGCGATATGGTTTGTGAGATTTTGATTGAAACTGCTGAAAACTCACGTCGTGAAAACGTGTATATAATTTTGAAGTGGCATAAGAGTCCCGTTTTATACGATTACTTGTATTAGGTAACAAATAAAAAATAAACTATTTAACTGATGAAAAGCAATGTCGTAAAGGAAGTATGCGGAAATATTGGGAAACACAATTCACTACCTTGATATTGTTTTTAGAATCCAAAAGGAGGTTTTCACATTTCATATCCCTGTGTACAATTCCGCTAAAGAATAACGTGTGGTTGAATTCATGTAGTTTCAATGTAGACATGGATTTCACAATTCGGTAAACAACTATCGTCGATAAATAATGATATTAGTCTCAAACTACAGAAACGCTTCAATACCTCACAACCACTGAATCTCGGCACCACAACAAATTTCCACAAAAAACCACACCACACACCTGCTATGCAGATACTCAACAGCGTCACAAATTTGCTTGAACCACAGGCCAGCATCCTTTTCACTGAGCTTTTTAACTTTCCTGATCAAGTCCAGTAAGCAGCCCTTGGTAGCGTACTCCATCACCAGGTACACCCTGGCATTCGTCTCGATGGTTTGTAGGAAACTGATAAGGTTTTTGTGGCGAACCTGTTGTACCATTGGTTGTATTGTTGATGGTATCGTTGTGGTCAGTGAGGCTACCTTTGATGAATAAGGAAGCATTCATAATTTATTAGTGATCCAATAATATAAATAATTCAATACTCTACCACAATACATAATCATATGAAAAAAAAATAAATAAATAAGCACACACACACCCATACACAAACACACACACACAAACACACACACACACACACACACACACACACACACACACACACACACACACACACACACACACACACACACACACACACACACACACACACAAACACACACACACAAACACACACACACACACACACACACACACACACACACACACACACACACACACACACACACACACACACACACACACACACATACACACACACACACACACACACACACACACACACACACACACACACACACACACACACACACACACACACACGCACACACACACACACACACACACACACACACACACACACACACACACACACACACACACACACACACACACAAACACACACACACACACACACACACACAAACACACACACACACACACACACACACACACACACACACACACACACACACACACACACTCACACACACACACACACACACAAACATACAAGCACACAAAGATATATATATATATGTTTATATTTATGTTTATATATACACGCACACACACCCTTTTGACGATCTCGATCTCTCTTGGTAGGAACTTGTCCACGAATTCAGGTTTAGTGCCCGCTTTGGTGATCACCTTGATAGCGACTTTGTGGTTGTGTCTGGCCGATTCGGCCATAACTACCTGTATGAAATGAGAGAACTATGATACCACATTCACATAAACTTGTGGAGGAAGAAGGAAAGAGGGTAAGACATTATTGCCACAAAACTCACATGTTTAATATTATTTGTTAGAATCGCCTCCAAAGTTTGAATAAAAACGAAGCATGGTTAGTTTAAGAAACACACATAAGCACCTTGGCATATGAACCAAATCCAATGACCCGAACCGGTTCGTAGCCAAACTGGCCATACAGAATTGGTTTGATCTCGTTGATAAATGTTTCTTCTAAGCGTGCGGAGGATACATCTTTGTTTTTCCAGCGACGTCTGCTGACTGACCTTCTTGTTCGACTCATCTTTTTGTCATTCTACTCCAACTCAGCTACTTTTTGATCGGTATGTTGTTCAAATTCTTGCCGCTTGCACTCTTCTTTCACGTTTTTTCTTTTATGGAATGAAGAAACGACGAATGAATGCAGGCGTTATTTGAGGTACTAAGATGTTGCTATTTTGTTACAACGTTGGTGCTGTGTGGGTTTTCCTTATTTTTATTTATCTCCTTGTGGAAGGGAGTGTTCAAGCAAGCTGTTCGAGGTTTCAAACAACAAAGCCACAGCTTTGGTTCGAGCGATTCACAAGACCTCTGAATGACCGACCATCTTCTTTCGTTGTTTATTTATAGAATCTAAAATAAGATGGTAGGAGTTAACTTTCGTTAAATATTTTTCAGTTAGTTTCAATTTTTTCCAATTTTTTTATTATTTTTATTTTAGTCGTTTTTGTTTACGTTGAAAATGTTATGACGTTGTTTATTATTCCTGTTTCTACTGTTCTCTTTCTATGCAATAAAAAGCGCTTCAAAGCGCAACAAACTCCGAAATTTCTCGTTTATGTCTCAAGCTATTATTATTATCATCATCATTATTATGGTTCCTTGTTTTCAATTATAAGTATGTTCATTTATTTAGATTATTTCATACCTTTCTCACCATTCTTCAACCCTAAAATGCTACAACAATGAAAAAATAATAATCCTAATACTATTCACTTTTTACCTTTTGGGAATGAAACATCTTATTAAGTTATACAACGGGAAGTATTTAAAATGTAATATATACCTAGAGTAGGTTACAGATACACTTATATGTACGCTAGCAACTTGTAAGTGTTGAATCTTTCGATCAATTTTCACACGCAAGTGATTCTCATATTATTCCTTGACAAATATAACTCTCAAAACATTAAAGGAGCTTAAAAATATTTTTCAAACAAAACTCAAAAAGTCGTACAAACATTGTAATCTGTGAAATTTACAAAGCTAGGTAGATTATATTTGGAATATATACCCATTTGTAGATTATAGATGAGAGATATTTTGCTATATGCATAT
>OX387247.1:5799796-5804796 GCA_947562095.1 Branchellion lobata | reverse complement strand
GGAGCAAATAAATTAGGAAGGAGTGGGTGCAGGCATGTGACAAATGGCTGCTTTGAATATGGGGTCAAGGCAAACGTTGTGGCGAACAACGACGAAGGATTCTTTAATTCTTCATGAGGAATGCCTCACCATAACATTTTGAACAGTTACCATTTTTGGGAAGTCCTTCTACATTGAAAGCGATTTTTAAAAGTAAACTTGGTCGTTTTCATGCTTCTCCAGTTTCATCAAATTTGTTTTCCTCGTTTTAACTTGCTGAAAGTCATTCAATTTGGAGAGTGAAAATTCCGTAAAGTTTATCATCGATTTGAAAATTTCAAAATGTGGTCTTGATTCAGTCTAGACAAAGACTTTATATAGCGCTGTATTTCCTGAGCATTGAATACTTTTCAGATGGTTTTTGCTCAGTGTTGAGTTGGCTTAATCAAATTCACAAATTTATTTTTTGCCACTCAGGCACTGCGTTTGATTTTTATTTTCTTTCGATGAAGCAATTGCTTAACTCGAACCTTAACTTCCCGTTTGAGTCTTTTAATTATTTATCCTTAAGTCGCAAACGATGGACGCTTCCAACGCAACTTCTAACTTCTCAATGACTACTTCCAGAAATCAAGAAAGTCCAGATTATCACTGAAGACGTTAACCAAACAAGTGAAGTTTGCAACAGAAGATCTAGCAAGGTGAATGACGACCTAACGAGCCATTCATACCCACACTGTCACAATAACTCATTGAACTATAATCACACAAGTTGTGATTAACGCTGTATAGAATCCGATCTCACTAAATCATTTATATATGTTTTTTTAAGAATTGTTAGGAAGTGCTTTATAGATTCAAAGTTGATTAGATTAGATTAGATTATTCACGTCTGCAGATTGGCGGCTTATTGGGAGAAGACAGAATATGGGGAGAGGCATTTTGAACCGGCCAAGAGTTACAAAGGGGAACTGAAGTGATTAATTCATTGTTCTCCACCACCTTGAAACTTTCCACTTTATTCACACGTCTTCGTCTTTCAAGAGACCGATGCAATTATAACTTGTACTTGAACATTCCTCTTGAAATGTCTACCTTCCACACCCTCAGAAGCCTGGCAATTAATCCTGAATACGGAATCTACAATATTTTGTGTGCACTACACATCGTGATAGACACCCTGGGAGAACGACCTTACTCAAAAACCGCCAGCAATGACATAAAAGGAATAAGGTTAATAACTTAATGATTTGACTTTGGTGTTAGACTGCTTGGACCTTTGTGGCAGAATGATTGAACATTTGTGGTAGAATGATTGAACATTTGTGGCAGAATGATTGAACATTTGTGGCAGAATGATTGAACATTTGTGGCAGAATGATTGGACGTTGGTGGTAGAATGATTGGACGTTGGTGGTAGAATGATTGGACATTTGTGGTAGAATGATTGAACATTTGTGGTAGAATGATTGAACATTTGTGGCAGAATGATTGGACATTTGTGGTAGAATGATTGGACGTTGGTGGTAGAATGATTGGACGTTGGTGGTAGAATGATTGGACATTTGTGGTAGAATGATTGAACATTTGTGGTAGAATGATTGAACATTTGTGGCAGAATGATTGGACGTTGGTGGTAGAATGATTGGACATTTGTGGTAGAATGATTGGACGTTGGTGGTAGAATGATTGAACATTTGTGGTAGAATGATTGAACATTTGTGGCAGAATGATTGGACATTTGTGGTAGAATGATTGGACGTTGGTGGTAGAATGATTGAACATTTGTGGTAGAATGATTGAACATTTGTGGTAGAATGATTGGACGTTGGTGGTAGAATGATTGGACGTTGGTGGTAGAATGATTGGACGTTGGTGGTAGAATGATTGCATAATTTTGTGAATTAATCAGGTTGACATGTGAGTGGTTGATAAGTCAAGGATGGGTGGGTGATAATTAGGTGGGTGATTAATAAATGTGTTAATAATGGGTGGGGGTTTATGGGTGGGTGATTGAGGGATGTGATTATAATGGGTGGGTGATTGAGGGATGGGACTTTAATGGGTGGGTCGCCAAGAAATGAAAAAACAAAAGGTATGGTTGAAAATGACGTCTCTTAAACTTCATCCACATATTTTCGCCACCTCAACCTCGCAGTAACGAAGACATAAATTACTCAAGAGCTGCTCGATACTGGAGGGATTACTTGGTGTTGAGAGATATGATCAAACTTCTCATAAAAATCAAACGCCTCTCTAGATTGTGGGCCAGGAATATCAATAAGGTTTATCTTTAGTAGTTTCAATTTGAATTCATTTCAAATTACTTTCAAATTTCAAATTATTTTCAATCATGTATTGATAAAGTTAATTTTTTGAAAGTTGGTGTGAGAGTTTTTAGAAAGAAGAAAGAAGAGATGATTCAATGGCACTAATGACTCTGGAACGATGCGAGCTCTCTTGATTGGGATGGAGAGAAGCAAAAATAATTACAATATGGTTTTAAGTCAATACTAATAATACGGGTAAAATCTTGTCAGTTGAACCATAGAAGATATCTTCGATTGAGAATTCTAAATAGTTATGTGTTATGGCGTTTCTTTCAACGTTTGTGGTTATTTGTTGTATCATGCTACAAATGTTCGAATGTTACAATTATTTGTTACGCTAGTGTTCACTCTTTTTTTTTAATAAGTTTTTTTATTTTAAAAAAAGTAAATAATTTTTAATGACTGATAAAATAATGAAAAAACAGTAAAATATGACCAGTTTTTGTTTTTTGTTTACGTTTGTGTCTATTTTGCCAAGTCAGTTCTCATCAATGTTGAACTAAAAATTTGTTCACACGAACACGATCTTTAAAACTTCTGTTATTCGTACTATGCCGTTGTGTTTCAATTCTTAAAATTTATAATAAAAAATGTAGTCAGTTAATTTATTCAGCTTAAATGTATATTTACATTTAAATGAACTACCTTTCTTTAAGACTTATAAACCACACCTTCTCTAAAAACTAAAACCTCATTATTCTGAGACTTCTCATGATAAATTATTGAACTGAAAATGCTGTTTTCGATGTTTTTTTTCAAATTTGCAATCTATTTTTCAATTTTTTTCATATTAAAGACATTAAATACACAACTTTTTGTTAAACTTCTACGTATAGGTTATCTTTTTTATTCTTTCAACAAAATTCGAATCTCATTGAATCTACTTTTAAAAGTTTCAAAATTTTCAATGTGCTTGAAAATTACTTTTGAGTAAAATCATACGGAAAAACTGTTAAATACTTTTAAATGCGACACCATCGAATATAAATTTTGTTTTCCAGATGTTGTGTGGTTTTAATTAAATATTTTAAAGACAATTAGTGATTAAATGAACTTGCAAATGGAACCAATTTCCAAGTTTGTTATATCATTTTTTATTAATTATTAAATTGATAGTAACGTATTTATGTTACAAAAAATTTTTTCAAAGATTCGGTTTGATAATTGCGAAAAAAAAAGACAACGTTTCTGTGAAAAACTCTGTTTTTGAACAAGATAGCAGTGAAGAGGATCAGGTAGTTGATTATTTTTAAAATCTTCTCATATTTGCGTATTTTTTGGTTTAGATTAATTTTGACAGTATTTCATTTATTTAATTGAAATGAAATTCAATTATCAGAGCTCCAAGTTCAATTTGTCACAACAATCGAAGTCAAAAACATTTATCAGAAAGCAAGTATGAGTATGAGCATTCAAAATTGAGTTTCAACTTTACTTTTTACTTGACTGTAATTTTTTCTTTAAATCAAATACAAAACCTATCTATATTGGTCATGCAACATTTCACTAAACACCCAGACACAATTGCACATAGAGAGTGCTCTTTCAGAGGATGCAAACATCTTCAATTATGATGATTCATATGAGGATGATAAGAAACGACGACTTGAGAAAGAAGAACAGAGATTCAAGGAAGTTTGCCAAGCTAGCAAGGTATCAATATGTTTATATATTTTTATTTTTATATATTATTATTATTATTTATATTTATAAAGTTTTTAAAAAATTTTATTTTCAAAAATATGTTCCATTAACAGAAATTTTTTTCAAATATAATTTGCAAAAATGAACTTTTTCGAATATTCACTTCAATTATTTTTCTCCAAATGACAGCCAAAGTATATGGGGAATTTGTTGCGACAAGCAGAAGAGAGGAAAAAAGAGAAGTTACTGAGGACTGACAGAAAAGTGGCCAAAGAGAGGAGGCAGGAAGAAGATGAAGGACTCTACCAAGACAAGGAAAGGTTCGAAATGAGATTAATGTGTTGGGCTGTTTAAGAAAATTTTTTTAAAATACTTTCGATTGATTAAAAAATTTCATTGATTTCACTCACCAAACTTTTTTCCACTTCACCTTCAGGTATGAGACAGAGGCTTATAAAGAAAGTCGGCGGATGTTGCAGGAGGAACAGAGGTTGCGAGACAAGGCCCTGAAAGGTGTGCTTGTACATTCTTGAGCACGGCTAGGCGTATCAATTTTTTTTTATAGTCCAGACACACGCTGATAAAGGTACAAAACACGGCGAACAATCGAACTAAAAAAATAAAAAATTAAAATTTACAAGAACTGAATTTTATAAAAGTCAGCATTGAACTTACAACAAACAGCAAAAAAAGATTTAAAAAGGTTCAAATTAAAAGACGATGAACAATGAGTATATGAGCTTATTGAGTATTGAGAAGACGAGGAAGGAATGTTTCGTCTTGGTAGGAAAAATAAATTGTTTTGGTGTTATTGTGCGTTCGTCTTCGCATATCACGGGCTGTAGACTTGACTGGTTGGAGGATCTGATGGAGTACATGGTGCGGGTTACTGGTAACTCTTGAAAACAAGCGTTCATCAAAGGATGCAAATATTGATTTCATTTTAGGATGGTTAGGAGGAAGGTACTTAGGCCTTATAAGTTTATTAAGTAAAGATTTAAGTAACTGCTTTTAACACTGCTTTTGAATCATTTCAATCAATTATAG
>OX387247.1:5788140-5799596 GCA_947562095.1 Branchellion lobata | reverse complement strand
ATATGCGACGGTAGGATCAGTTGGATCCGTGAGCTGATCCTTCTAGAAACACCACTCATAAAGGCGATTAAATATTTTTAGTGAAATGTTTTGAATTCCTCTTCATAAACGCTACTTTGCATCATCTTTCAGAAATTTATTATGAAGAAAAACCTTGAAATTTCAAATGTACCTCATTGATACGTCAATAATTTGATTTTTTGTGGTGATTTATTAATTATGCTTTCTAGGACGAAAGCTTTGTGCTGAAGAGTTGATAATGTATATCCAAGTCCATATAACACAACCTTTGTGAATCAAATACCCATGCGTGCTGGTGTTTATTAAACACCACCTGAATTTTTAAAGTTATTTTTCCCATTAATAAACAATTTTTTTGTAGGTGAGAGTTATTCTAGCCTCACTTTGTTCTCTATCTCTGAGAAAAATGATTTTTACATTCAAAAACCATCTCCTACTCACAATCCTTTATTCTTTCATTCTACCCATTTTGCAACACATAAAAAATCGGCCATTTTCATAAGTCCAAACCTTTGCATCCATTCTGGAAACATCTTACAATCAAAAAAACCTTTATGATTTCAATTAGTTTTTATATAATGGACTATCGACGCAACACACCCCATCATGTTAGCCATTACACACTAGTCACGCACAATACCCAACCACATTGAACACTGGTACAGTACACACCAATGACCCACAAAAAACATCAAAACTCATCCAGTATCAACACTCACACACCCGACGCCAACATCCACTATGGTCTAGCGCTCTTGACCAGTGTGGAATCAGTGCTATAAAAATGATTAGATTAGAATAGCTTAGATTAGATTAGATTAGATTAGATCAGATTAAGTCTATCGCCCACCGATCCTCAACACCCACTAATTTATCATCTCACACCCACCAAACTCTAACAACCAGAAACTTTCAACCCCTACCCAATTTCATGTTCCACTCTCTATCACCCATCTTATCTTTTCACCAACTTGAGCCTCATCATTCACTTTGTATCCACCCAACCTCGACAACCAACCCAACATCAACACCCACAAAACTTCTGTCACTTACCATTACTTACCATCAGCCACCATCACCCACTATCACCCACCATCACCCACTATCACCCACCATCATCCACTATCACCCACTATCACCCACCATCATCCACTATCACCCACCATCATCCACTATCACCCACTATCACCCAACATCATCCACTGTCACCCACCATCATCCACTATTACCCACCATCATCCAATATCACCCACTATCACCCACCATTACCCACCATCATCTACTATCACCTACCATCATCCACTATCACCCACTATCACCCACCATCATCCACTATCACCCACTATCACCCACCATCATCCACTATCACCCACCATCATCCACTATCACCCACTATCACCCAACATCATCCACTGTCACCCACCATCATCCACTATTACCCACCATCATCCAATATCACCCACTATCACCCACCATTACCCACCATCATCTACTATCACCTACCATCATCCACTATCACCCACTATCACCCACCATCATCCACTGTCACCCACCATCATCCACTATTACCCACCATCATCCACCATCATCCACCATCATCCACTATCACCCACTATCACCCACTATCACCCACCATCATCCACTATCACCCACTATCACCCACCATCATCCACTATCACCCACTATCACCCACCATCATCCACTATCACCCACTAGGTGTTGGGGGAGATGTGTGGCAAGCATGGTACATACACATTCTTTCCTGGCATCTCATTCCAATACAAGAACACCATGAGAAACATCAAGCTGGGCGAGGCTTTCTACCTCAGTCTGCCCCTACTCAACGACCAGGCCACAGACGGTCCTGGCAAGGAGGGTGGCAAAGGCACGACGACAAGCAATCCTTCACCCAACAAGAGTGTGGTCGAGAAGCCAGCCGAGGAGGGAGGCAGGGAACGATTAACCAGGAGGTCGAGCAGGAGCAGCAACAAGGATCAGAATAAGAGGGCGGTGGTGCGTTACTTCCAGGTGGTGGGGGAGTTGCAGCTGGTGTGGAAGGACAAGAACCATGAGGGACAAGAGCTAGTGAGTGTCAAATTGTACCTCAGGCCTGAAGACACACCCACTGGAAGACTGTCCAGCCATGGAGAGGTGGGTGGAAGGGTGGATTAGTGAGAGGTGGGTTGAAAAGTGGGTAGGTTAATGGATGACGAATTATGTATCGAAGATGGTTTGAGGGTAAATTGAATGGCCGATCAATTGATCTTGAGTTATTTGTCAGATTGGAATTCGCGAGATTTTTATAAGACTGAAGATTAGAATTTCTAAGCTACAAACCTTTTCAGGTTACGTTCCTCCTTCTAATTCTTCCTTCCTTATTCCTTTCCTTCTTAATATTTCTGCTTTGGTAATTTTTTTCCAAATCACTGCTTTTTCTTATAATTCCTTTACCTTTCATTCTTTCCTCCTCCTTTCTTCGAATCTCTTCTTTCTTCATTTTGTACTTTCTCATCTCTATTCCTTCTTTTCTTCTTCTTTTTGTTCTTCCTAACCTCTGCCCATCTCCATACCATTAGGCCTACCCTTCTATAGCATCCCAACTATCGCCTAAGACGCATGTCAAGACAAAAATCTAGCCATTTTGTGATGTCACGATTCACGTCATCGTCATAGTTACATGAAGCTGCAAAATAGCCTTGTGTGAAGTTAAAATATGTCTACTCTTGGCTGTAAGATCATTCACATTTATAAATTACAATTCATATATTTATGTATTTATGTGTAATACTACTGAATAATTCGCGTTAGAAGATATAAATGAGATGATACATGTATTAATCTGGATTCATACACAACGGTATTTACCAATTTGTATCAAGCGCATCATATCTATTTATATCGTAATTTTTATTGTTTAGTATTACCGTTTTGTAATAGTTTTTTATATGTTCTAAGATTGTTCAGTATGTATTACCAGGCTGTAAATGTGATGTACTGTGTTGCAATGTGTTGTAACGTGTTGTGATACTTAGTAGCGTAGTCTTATGTGTTGTAACCTGTTGTATTGTGTTGTAGTCTATTGTAATGTTTTTTAATGTATTGTTGTGTGTTGTAGTGTATTTTAATGTGTTTTAATGTGTTGCAATATGTTGTAAAGTGTTGTCATGTGTTGTAAAGTGTTGTCATGTGTTGTAAAGAGTTGTCATGTGTTGTTATGTTTTACTGCGTTCTAAAGTGTTGTACTGTGTTGTAGTGTGTCTTAATGTGTTGTTACGTTTTGTACTTTGTTGTAACTTATTTTAATGTGTTTTAATGTGTTGTAACATGTTGTAACATGTTGCAATGTGTTGTGATATATTTTACTGTGTTCTTAAGTGTTGTTATGTCTCAACGTGTTTTAATGTGTTTCAACAATTTTGTGGTACGTCGTGATATATAAATAAATGTTTTTTAATGTTTATTTAATATTAATAAAATATTTTGATAATGTGCTGTTATTTATGACTCTCACGTATGTTTTTATATATTTATTAAACTTGAAAAAATATACGCATGGATGTGTAAATGCATTCATATAAATGTGTTAAAATACTATGACATAATTAACTATGAATACATAATTAATTTATGAATACATAATTAGAAAGTGAATATATAAATAATATGAATATATAATTATAATATATTTATATAATTAGACTATAAATATATAGTTAAGGTATGAATGCATAATTCGAATATAAATCTATAATCAATATGAATACATAATTAGAACGTGAATACATAATTAACATATGAATACATAATTAATGTATGAATGCATAATTAGATATGAATACATAATTATGTTGAGAACACAATAAAACAAAGAATAAAGCTTGAAATTATGAATGATTTAAAAAAACATTAAAAATACCATTGGAGTTATTCACGACTGAATATGTGCCTCTCACGTGTTGTTCGTGTGCTAATGACTATGCAAGATAGAGTCTGAGACATACAATTGCACGTTGTAACACACGAACGCTGGCAACACTAGCAATGAGAAACCATCACTCGAACGATATAATAATTAAAAGCTGTGCTTTCATGTTTTAATGTTAAAATTTAATAAAAAAATTTTATATTAAACTGTTGTTTTTTAATATTCGGAAAGTTATCAAAGAGCCTGACCGCTCAATACTCAAAAATGGTTGAGGGTGTTTTTAATACGTGAATTCCTTGACAAGCGTATGAAATACATGAATGCTTCACCGTGCTATTGAGTTACATCTACTCAATAAATTCACGCTTCACCAAAGCACCACCGCCATAAAGGAAAATAAGTGAACTTTTTGAGTTTTTCTCAATATTCTTCATCTCCAATTCAATTTAAGCGCCTCCGAGGCAACCTGGTTTGCGAACAGTGCGCTATAAAAAATGGTACATTCAATCCACCAAGCAAATGTTTCACAAATGGAAGTGGTTGTGTTATGTATGACTTGCAAAGCTGATCATATTGCAAAACATTGATTTCGATATTGCATTATATCGTAATTAATAATACTTACCCGAAAATAAAAATTTGCACACACTACTTCACATTAGTATATATATTTTTCAATAATGACATAGTTATGGCATACTATGAATCATATATACATACATCTCTATCTACAACGTATGTTCAAAATAACAGTCTCTATGAACATTTTATTCACAATATATATCTATACGTATATTCATCTTCCTAGTCCATTTATACTAATAGACAAAAAGCTTTATTTTCTTTTTAGGTTCTTTTCTATATACATATGTTCATAAATTCTATATATATATATATATATATATATATATATATATATATATATATATATATATATATATATATATATATATATATATATATATATATATATATATATATATATATATATATATATATATATATATATATATATATATATATATATATATATATATATATATATATATATATATATATATATATATATATATATATATATATATATATAATCAGTGTATTTCGAATTTGAGTTATTTATTTTTATAACTTCGTATGTGAATGTGATTTTAAAAGTTTATATTTATTAATGTAATTGTGAAAGTTATCTTGTTTTTCACACGTGCACGTACATACGCACGCACGCACACACACACCGCACACACACTCGCACATACACGCACACACACACAATATATATATATATATATATATGTTTTAATTTTATTTTATTAGATAGTAATATCATAATTGTTATGAACCATTATTTTCGACTAATTTTTTTCTGTTACTATAAACAAAACATCGTTAGTGAAGAGACTTCTTCTTTCTTCACTTTTCGTTTGCCCATTATTTTTTTAAGATATATTTTCAGGTAATCATAATAATCACTGATATTGACCTGGTTCGTATGTCATACGTTGTTTTGTGCATTGGAGATGCGTGAATGAATGGAATGATTAAGTCATCAAAGAATAAATCTTAACAACGATGCAATAAGCATTACTTCATCCTCTCATTATGCCTAATCGAAATATGCCCGAAGTAGATACAAAATCGAAATTCTATTGCGGGAGTTGTTGATGAATGGAAGGCACGAGTATCGGTTGGTTGGGGTGAAAACCGATCAAAATCGAAAATTAGGGTTTCGATTTCCAACCACCACCTCCAATGATTCCACATAGAATGAGTCTACGAGAAGTGGGGTGGATCGATAAATTAGTGATGTCATGTGATCATATACATGACGTCACACCTGTTAGCTGCGTAGTGTATTATTGTATTTGTAGTTTCCTTTGTGTGTGTGTTTGTGTGTTTGTGTGTATGTATGTATATATGTGTGTGTGTGTGTGTGTGTGTGTGTGTGTGTGTGTGTGTGTGTGTGTGTGTGTGTGTGTGTGTGTGTGTGTGTGTGTGTGTTTGTGTGTGTGTGTGTGTGTGTGTGTGTGTGTGTGTGTGTTTGTGTGTGTGTGTGTGTATGTGTGTGTGTGTGTGTGTGTGTGTGTGTGTGTGTGTGTGTGTGTGTGTGTGTGTGTGTGTGTGTGTGTGTGTGTGTGTGTGTGTGTGTGTGTGTGTGTGTGTGTGTATGTGTGTGTGTGTGTGTGTGTGTGTGTGTGTGTGTGTGTGTGTGTGTGTGTGTGTGTGTGTGTGTGTGTGTGTGTGTGTGTGTGTGTGTGTGTGTGTGTGTGTGTGTGTGTGTGTGTGTTTGTGTGTGTGTGTGTGTGTGTGTGTGTGTGTGTTTGTTTGTATGTATGTGTGTGTGTGTGTGTGTGTGTGTGTGTGTGTGTGTGTGTGTGTGTGTGTGTGTGTGTGTGTGTGTGTGTGTGTGTGTGTGTGTGTGTGTGTGTGTGTGTGTGTGTGTTTTTGTGTGTGTGTGTGTGTGTGTGTGTGTGTGTGTGTGTGTGTGTGTGTGTGTGTGTGTGTGTGTGTGTGTGTGTGTGCGTGCGTGCGTGTGTTCGTGCGTGTTAAAAGGTTTTTGTGCGTTGAAGTGGTCGTGCGAATGTGCGTAAGGTTCTTACACTCGAAGGAAGTTGTGATAGTATCGGTTCAAGCTTGACGTGTCATTTGCCGCTAAAACTTCGGTGTGTGCGTCTCACACGAAAGTATTTGTGGTATCCAGCCATTGACACTTTGAAATGGAGGACCTACCAAGACACCCTTGTCGCTGTCACTCTGGGGCCTAACTGGAATGATTGGAAGAATTGGAAGGACTGGAAGAGTTGAAAGGATTGGAAAAGTTTATGTATTGTGGATAATGGAGGAGATTTGGTTAATTTTTGATGGCAATTATTGACTGCTACCTTAACATCTCAAGCTTTACTTTAATTTCAGGGTACAGCTCTCTTCTCACACTACATCTACCCTTCTACACTACCACCTTCACCAATGTTGATTTTTATTATCACAATTCAAACAGTAATAACAATAACGGAGTGCTTTGTAGATCTGTATACATATATACATACAGTGGGGTTGTATAAACGTACACAATACGATATTCTTATAGTTTATCGCGGTACCTTATCGTTATCTAATAAGTCTTTATAAAAATTACTGTTATTATAAACACATATGATTAATTGGTATATTTGTCCCATACAAATCTTCACTAAGCATATATAATAAGACTCCAACGTTATCACACCGATATAAGATTACTGTGCGAGGGCTAATGACACTAAAACTACTGCTTCTTATAACACTAACAAATCCTCACACAACCGGTCCCTAAAAATAACTTCTACTGAAATAACAAGTCTTCAAATTGATAACAACCCAGCCATCATTCATGCAATCTATTTTCGCCATAAAACCCTTCCTCATTTTACGCTCCATCACAACTGCCCTCTTTTCGAGATTAGAAGAAAATGTTAAGATTGCTTCGAGTTTTCTTTTACATTTCAATTATCACTTTTTAACCATCGGGTCTTTGAAGCCTCCTTATAAAATCCTCTTCAGATTTTCATTTTCTCCCCTTCCTTCGTACAAGCAACCAAACCACATTAGGCACGGTGTGATGAGAGTTTGATAGGCAAAATGGCCTTGATAACCTTAAAGTTGAGCGCTTAATGAAGGCAGACGTGTGTTTGAGGCGTTCACACGTTTTGCTGGCTCGATACGCAGGCGTCAAAACTCATGAATCAAAAGAAGCATGCAATCGATACAACTAACAAGCAACAAAGCCTCTTCTGATTGCGACACCGCATCCACATGTAGTTATCGCCCGCTCACAAGCATTCGAAAACACATGAACAAACACGCATAAGCACACGAATATCCACACGCGCACACAAGCATACACGCACGGACACATACACATCCATACACACACTCGGCTGAATGTGAGTCTTTATGCACGTGAGGGTTTGAGCACCTTGGTGGATTGTTGCTGACGTCACTGAGCGCTTCGAAGGAGTTCAATTCGCAATTCACTTTTCCCCTTTCAGGAGATTCAATAAGATAACAATGAACAACCTGCGTCTTTAAATAGAACCTTAAATATTCACACGTCCAGCCAATCACAGCTCTTCTTTCGGAAGCATGAATATATTATGTTCATGAGGATATTTTTATTTTTTTTCTTTTTTTCTTTCCCTTTTTCGTTAATTTTAACACCCATGAATTCAAATTGAATTTTGATTTTTCAAACCATGGAAGTGATCGTTCAACGTTTTTTCGTCAGTTTTCAAGTTAAAATAGTGCGCTTATCTTTTGATTTTTAGCATACAAGTACGTTATATTAAGGCCAAGTCTGCCTTATAAACACTGATGTAAAGATTATGTTCGTACGGTACTGATGATGATGATGATGATGATGATGATGATGATGATGATGATGATGATGATGATGATGATGATGATGATGATGATGATGATGATGATGATGATGATGATGATGATGATGATGATGATGATGATGATGATGATGATGATGATGATGATGATGATGATGATGATGATGATGATGATGATGATGATGATGATGATGATGATGATGATGATGATGATGATGATGATGATGATGATGATGATGATGATGATGATGATGATGATGATGATGATGATGATGATGATGATGATGATGATGATGATGATGATGATGATGATGATGATGATGATGATGATGATGATGATGATGATGATGATGATGATGATGATGATGATGATGATGATGATGATGATGATGATGATGATGATGATGATGATGATGATGATGATGATGATGATGATGATGATGATGATGATGATGATGATGATGATGATGATGATGATGATGGTGATGGTGATGGTGATGGTGATGGTGATGGTGATGGTGGTGGTGATGGTGATGGTGATGATGATGATGATGATGATGATGATGATGATGATGATGATGATGATGATGATGATGATGGTGATGGTGATGGTGATGGTGATGGTGATGGTGATGGTGATGGTGATGGTGATGGTGATGGTGATGGTGATGGTGATGGTGATGGTGATGGTGATGGTGATGGTGATGGTGATGGTGATGGTGATGGTGATGGTGATGGTGATGGTGATGGTGATGGTGATGGTGATGGTGATGGTGATGGTGATGGTGATGGTGATGGTGATGGTGATGGTGATGGTGATGGTGATGGTGATGGTGATGGTGATGGTGATGGTGATGGTGATGGTGATGGTGATGGTGATGGTGATGGTGATGGTGATGGTGATGGTGATGGTGATGGTGATGGTGATGGTGATGGTGATGGTGATGGTGATGGTGATGGTGATGGTGATGGTGATGGTGATGGTGATGGTGATGGTGATAGTGATGGTGATGGTGATGGTGATGGTGATGGTGATAGTGATGGTGATGGTGATGGTGATGGTGATGGTGATGGTGATGGTGATGGTGATGGTGATGGTGATGGTGATGGTGATGGTGATGGTGATGGTGATGGTGATGGTGATGGTGATGGTGATGGTGATGGTGATGGTGATGGTGATGGTGATGGTGATGGTGATGGTGATGGTGATGGTGATGGTGATGGTGATGGTGATGGTGATGGTGATGGTGATGGTGATAGTGATAGTGATGGTTATGGTGATGGTGATGGTGATGGTGATGGTGATGATGTGATACTGAATATTTGAATAAAAGGATTGTTTTTTCTCCAAATAATGTTAAAAAAATTTTCGTTTATTTTCGAATATTATATATTGTAATTCTCACAATGTATAAATTCGACAATGGTGTAATCATATCAGGAGCTATCTTCATCATCATCATTCTTGAAAGAGAACCTTGTTAAAATAATAAAATGAGCAATTGTATTAAAAATAAATAAAAATTATAAAAAAAATAATATAATCAATAATAACTGTTAAAAGAGAATTAAAAAAATATAATAATACAAATGATCAAAGCTTATTCAATCGTAGTTTCAATGATTTTTGCAATTAAAACCAACAATTATGGTATTACTTTTGGGTTTGAAACGGATTCCAACTCCGTAGTGTGACATGTATGGTGTATGAGGAAGGAGTGGGTGGATAAAAGCATTGATGACGGGTAGTTCGTAAACCTTGTTGGTGTTGGGTGGTTGTTGCTGTGTATTGTTGTTTGGTGGTTGCCTTTGTGTAGTAGGGTGTGGTGGTTGCTCTTGTGTAGTAGGGTGTGGTGGTTGCTCTTGTGTAGTAGGGTGTGGTGGTTGTTGCTGTGTAGTAGGGGTTTGGTGGTCGTTGTTGTGTACTAGTGGCAGGCTTGTTGTTGCTGTGTAGCAGGAGGAAGGTATCTTGTTGCTTCATGGTAGGTTGGTGGTCGTTTATGAGATGGCTCAGTAGGACTGACACTCGGGGTAGTGTATTCTAGAAGGGCTTCATGTCTCTGTTGCTCATCATGGCCTGTCGGATGGCCAGCAGGCATCACCGCTGCACAGAGCAGTGAGACTCCACAGCACTTCCACGCCTCTTCCGCGTCACCCGGCGGCTTCCGCTGACGAAGCCATGGGAGGAGTTATGAAGGGCGCTATAGATAGAGTATGAGACGATTGGCTTTCATAAAAAAGCCTCTTTTATCCTCTTCATAAAAAAAAAATTAATTCCAAGCGTAAAAGGGCAATGAGGCACCACGCGAGTGAGGACGAGCAGCGCTGGCTGTTGAGTCTTGAGACCCCTCGAGACGAGTTTTTTAAGTTTTTTTTTATACTTTGTGAATATAACTTTGTAATTGATATGACATTCAAACCTATTTTCATAATTAAAAATTAAACATAAAAAATACCATAATTTTTTGAAATTTTGTACAAATAGTAAATAATATGAATAATATGAATGAATATTAACAAAAAGAAGAGTATTGAAACCCGTAAGAAAAAATGAAACAGGAACAATTAATGAATGATATTTCCATCAAACTCTCGTGCTGTAAATTGATATCAACTATTAATAAAAATCAATATTTAAGCTCATTGAAATAAGTGTACGTAGAGGTCCCCAGTAAACCAGTGAGTGATTGTTGAGGGAAGCACCTGGTGAGATGTTCGAGCTGGTTGATGGGGTGGTTGATGGGGTGGTTGATGGGGTGGTTGATGGGGTGGTTGATGGGGGGGGGGGGGGGGGTTGATGGGGTGGTTGATGGGGTGGTTGATGGGGTGGTTGATGGGGTAGTTGATGAGGTGGGTGATGGGGTGGTTGATGGGGTAGTTGATGAGGTGGTTGATGGGGTGGTTGATGGGCTGGTTGATGGGGTGGTTGATGAGGTGGTTGATGGGGTGGTTGATGGGGTGGTTGATGAGGTGGTTGATGGGGTGGTTGATGGGGTAGTTGATGAGGTGGTTGATGGGGTGGTTGATGGGGTAGTTGATGGGGTGGTTGATGGGGTGGTTGATGGGGTGGTTGATGGGGTGGTTGATGGGGTAGTTGATGAGCTGGTTGATGGGGTGGTTGATGGGGTAGTTGATGA
>OX387247.1:5743140-5773140 GCA_947562095.1 Branchellion lobata | reverse complement strand
TAATTTACGTTTATATGCCCACGCACACACACACACACACACACACACACACACACACACACACACACACACACACACACACACACACACACACACAAACACACACACACACACACACACACACACACACACACACACACACACACACACACACACACACACACACACACACACTCACACACTCACACACACACTCACACACACACACACACACACACACACACACACACACACACACACACACACACAAAACTGCAGTCTAAAGGTTCTCCATTGGAGCTATTAATTATCTTTCACATATACAAACACACTTATGAACTATGTGTATTTCTCGTGTATGCCATATCTGAATTCACAAATCTTCCCGAAATAATATAGAATAATATATAACTTTTTTTTTTCTCACTTAAATAGTGTGAAATAATTAGTTAAATAATTCAAAATATTCAGTTATCTAGTAACGTTTAGTCAAATAGTCAGATATATCTAGTTGAAAAGTCAGAAAACAACAGTAACATAATAAGAAGTTTCCTGTTAAGTATTTTTTGATATTAAAATGAATAAAAGTATGAAAAATAATTTTAATTTATTTAATCATTTGCTATCGATTTGTACATTAGATGTTAACAAACGCGAGGTATAATGGAACAATTTGTTTTGCTTGTATCCATCAGTCAACACACACACACAGCACACACACACACACACACACACACACACACACACACACACACACACACACACACACACACACACACACACACACACACACACACACAACACACACACACACACACACACACACACACACACACACACACACACACACACACACACACACACACACACACACACACACACACACACACACACACACACACACACACACACAAACACACACACAAACACACACACACACACACACACACATATACACATGAGTATGAATTGTGTTTAATCAATTGTAGTCCTCACAGAAGTCTTTATTCTTTATAGAAGTCTCTAATACATTATAACATTGTCTGATGTTACGAAAGTATAAAGCGCTTGAGACAAACAGCACGCTGCTCTACCACGAACGACAATTGAAAATAAAGCATCGAAGTAAAATGAAATTTTGTATTAATAATTCAAAAATATTGTGCCTAAAACCATTGCAATGTTAAATCAGCGTTAAGCGATTTAAAAACTCAGCCTCGATAAGGATACAGCGCACATTGGTACAACATTCTACAAAACATCAATGGTATGCAATGAAAAAACACGACACCAGAATATAACAAAATGAAAGAATGCCGACTAGCGTGTTATTTAAGCTGCTCAGTCCATGGAAGCTTCAAGACCACTAAAACATTGGAAGCTTCCTCATTAGAATGAAGAAGAACGAAGTTATAAAACTATATGATGAGAAAATAAAATGAAAAGCTAGAATATGTAATATTATGAAATATAATATAATATAATATAATATAATATAATATAATATAATATAATATAATATAATATAATATAATATAATATAATATAATATAATATAATATAATATAATATAATATAATATAATATAATATAATATAATATAATATAATATAATATAATATAATATAATATAATATAATATAATATAATATAATATAATATAATATAATATAATATAATATAATATAATATAATATAATATAATATAATATAATATAATATAATATAATATAATATAATATAATATAATATAATATAATATAATATAATATAATATAATATAATATAATATAATATAATATAATATAATATAATATAATATAATATATTATAATATAATATAATATAATATAATATAATATAATATAATATAATATAATATAATATAATATAATATAATATAATATAATATAATATAATATAATATAATATAATATAATATAATATAATATAATATAATATAATATAATATAATATAATATAATATAATACAATAATAAGTATTACAATAGAAAAATAAGCAAAAATCAATAAGGACAACACCAGCCTTAATGGTTGTGATAAATTCCAAGAAATTACATTGTTGATATCTGAAACAAAGACAGCGGAGCGATTATTGTTTGTGCTTTGAAAGTTCACGAAATATAGTTTTGAAGATTGTTTTACGACATTGCTTTTTGTGACTAAATTGCATGCGATGACGGTGCGGTGGTCGCAGCGGTGTGTGTTGGTAGTGCAGCTTTTACAAGGAGGTGTGTGAGGCCCATGTAGAGGGCTTGTGCCTCTGGGCCGTGCCCTCCTCCTTTCATTGGGCCCGCCATTACCACTTCTCTTACTTTTTCGTGTATATAATTCGAGTGAGAAACTGCACGCTGTAAAGTGAAATGGGAAACAAATGGACGTTGAGCAATGTTTTGAATGGCAACTTATCAGGCCCTATGTACAAATGTTCGATGTCTTTACAGCAACAAAAAAGATTTTTTCTAACACGAAAAACATCAACTAGCACTTTTTCAATGTTTCTAGTTTATAAATCATTTACGTTTTTACAAAAATTAAAAAAAAAAACAATTTTCAAATGAAAACTTGAAAATTGAACGTCAACTGTATGAAGTTGACATTTAAATTCAAAAATATTTCATTAAAAATAATTATCAAAAATAAAATATTCAAAAATAATGATTAAAATTTTAATTTCTGCATTAAACTGAATTTCTAAAAGTTATACATTTAATAATGTCATAAAAACACGCCCGTAGCATATTTAACTGCAACAATTTCAAAGAGCGCTGAACCAGGAACCCCGCTTGATTTAATATCTACTCAAATCCCCATCAAACACTTCACCCACCACCCCACCCCTTCACCCACCACCCCACCCCTTCACTCACCACCCCACCCCTCACCCACCACCCCACCCTTTCACCCACCACCCCACCCCTTCACTCACCATCCCACCACTTCACTCACCACCTTACCAATGCAGCCACCACATCACCACTGCTGCCACCACATCATCACTACAGCCACCACCCAACCATTTCACTCACCACCCAACAACTGCAGCCACCACCCAATCACTTCACTCACCACCCAACCAATGTACCTATTATCAAATCACTGCAGCCACTCCACTCCTTCAACCACCACCCAACCACGGTAACCACCACCCCACCACATCACTCACCACCCCACTTCTTCCCTCATCATCTCACCACTGTACCCTATCTCTTCACTACTGCAACCACAACTTAACCACTGTAACCACCACTTCACCACTGCAACCACCACCCAACCACTGTAACCATCCTCTTACTGTAACCCCCATTAAACACTTTCCTCACCACCAAACCACTGTAACCACCACTTCACCACTGCAACCACCACCCATCCACTACAACCACCACCTCAACAAACATTTGTCTTTTTTAATTTCATTGACACTTCTCTCTCATCCTCCCATTCATTGAATTTCTATGCAAAACATCACCATTCTTCATGCCGCCAGTTCAAAGTCGCTATTTTATTTCCAATTTTTTTGCTAGATTCCACAGCAGGTATTTATTGGCTTCAAACAATACATTGTTCTTCTTTTTATTATTATTATTATTATTATTATTATTATTATTATTATTATTATTATTATTATTATTATTATTATTATTATTATTATTATTATTATTGTTATTATTATTATTATTTTTATTATTATTATTATTATTTTTATTATTATTATTATTATTATTATTATTATTATTATTATTATTATTATTTATTTTTTATTTTTTTTAATTTTTATTTTATTATTATTATTATTATTATTATTATTATTATTATTATTATTATTATTATTATTATTATTATTATTATTATTATTATTATTATTTATATTATTATTATTATTATTATTATTATTATTATTATTATTATTATTATTATTATTATTATTATTATTATTATTATTATTATTATTATTATTATTATTATTATCATTATTATTATTATTATTATTATTATTATTATTATTATTATTATTATTATTATTTAATTTTTTATTTTTTCAAATAGTTTTTTTTGTTTATTATTTTATTATTACTTTTTTAAAATTATTATTTCATTTTTTCTCTTATTTCCTTCAACTACGCCAGTCAAGGTAATCGAAGTCCCTTCAAACTGAATGTTTGCCTAGCGGACATTTCGATAACTATCCGCTAAATAAATCATCTACCTCCCGCAATAAATTGTAACATAAATTAAAATGAAATATATTTACCTTGATTAATAATAATGATTTAAATCCTTGTTTTATAGATTATATTCTCGTTCTCGAAATATCACTTGCAAAAAGCGGTCTTGAACGTTAAGACAAGTACCTCATCATGCAGCCACCTCCAACCATCAGCCTAGAAAATTAATACCTTTGTCTCTGAAAATAACATTTTTTGAGTTTATTTAAATTTTGTTTTTAATCTTATATAACCACAACCACACACAACTACAAAGACACACAACCACACACAGCCACCACGATACACAACTACAAAGACACACAACCACACACAGCCACAACCAAACACAACTACAAAGACACACAACCACACACAACCACAACCAAACACAACTACAAAGACACACAACCACACACAACCACAACGACACACAACTACAAAGACACACAACCACACACAGCCACAACGACACACAACTACAAAGACACACAACCACACACAGCCACAACGACACACAACTACAAAGACACACAACCACACTTAAGCACAATGACACACAACTACAAAGACACACAGCCACACACAGCCACAACGACACACAACTACAAAGACACACAACCACGCACAAGCACAATGACACACAACTATAAAAACACACAACCACACACAATCACATTGACACACAACGACAAACCACCAAAACGACACACAACTACACAAAAGGCAATACAACAACCAGAACGAAACACAACGGCATACAATCACACACCACCAGGACGAGTTGACGACGGCGGAGACCAAAGTGGTGTTGGGTCTGCACGAGTTGGTGGCTCACATCGTCAAGACGGAGGCCCTGCACTACCACCACTACCTCAAGCACCTCTGCCACCAACGTTGCCACTGCGCCCACAACACACCACTCCACAAAACTGACCTCAAAAACGGCTTCAATAAACGCCCTGATGAGGCTCTGAATTGTGGCGTGAGTGGTGGTGGTGTGAAGAGTGCTGTATCAGTTAGCAGCGATGGAACGAAGAGAACAACATTTTATGGCTCCCTCCAAACCCCTCCACACCAATCCTCTGCGAAGGGCGAGAGTGTGTCGGGCGGGTCTGCAGTGGCTTGCTTCCGACGGGAGGGTGGATCGTCCGATCACTCAAGTGAACACAAGTTTGACGCAGATGACAAAAAAGGCAACAACGATCAAAGTAACTGTGCACACGAAACCAAAACCGCTCCTCTTTGCATCCATCAACTTCGTTCCTATAGCAACAATAAACTCAACAATAACACTAACATCAACAACATTAATAATAAAATCAGCAACAACGTCAATAATAATAAAATTAACAACATCAATAATAATACTAATAAAAAAACCATCTACAACGCTTCGAACAAGGGCTTTGTGGCACACAGGCCGGTGATGAAGCGACCAATGGTTTTGAGTTTCCCGCAGTACTGCAGGCTGCTGACCAGCCTCAAGAGGATCCACTGCACCCTCCTCTCCCACAGGAGCCTTTCTGCCCTCGAGGGTGTTTTTGGAGAGGAGGCCTGTGCTGGGATAGAAGTTAAGAAGGAGAACAACCAAAGTGACAACTATCCAGACAACCACACAGGCACTAACAGTGACAACCACAAAGATTGCAAAAATGACGTCACTGCGTGGATTGACCGCAAGCACATCACTTCCACAAACAGGGGTGTGAACAAAATCAAAAGAGAAACTAATGACGTTACTAACAATACCAACAACGACAACAACAACAACGACAACAACAACAACGGCAACAACAACAACATCAACAACAACAACAACAACAACAACAATAAAAATAGTAAAAATACTATAAAAAATAGTAATAATATGAATGGTAACTATATTGACAATATCAATAATAACATAAACACTTATAATAACAGTAAAAGCAGCAACTACAACTTAAACATTGATTTTTCTTCCTCTCTCGCCTATTTGATGGGACCTACCTTCATGACGTCACTGCCTGACACCTTCACCAACGTGCAGTTCTACTTCTCCAGGGACATAGTGTGCAACATCAACCACCTCAACCTCATCAAGAATGATCTTTCCTACCTGGGTGAGTGGAGGGTTTGTTGGGTGGCTTGATGGGTGGTTTGTTGGGTGGATTGTTGGGTGGTTTGTTGGGTGGTTTGATGGGTGGTTTGTTGGGTGGCTTGTTGGGTGGCTTGTTGGGTGGCTTGTTGGGTGGCTTGTTGGGTGGTTTGTTGGGTGGCTTGTTGGGTGGTTTGTTGGGTGGATTGTTGGGTGGTTTGTTGGGTGGTTTGATGGGTGGTTTGTTGGGTGGCTTGTTGGGTGGCTTGTTGGGTGGCTTGTTGGGTGGCTTGTTGGGTGGTTTGTTGGGTGGCTTGTTGGGTGGTTTGTTGGGTGGCTTGCTGTATAGTTTGTTGGTTAAATAGGTGAATGGGCCAGTAAGGGGGTGAAAGGGTGGGTTGATGAATGAGTGGGTGGGTAGGTGGATGATTTGGTGGGTTGTTGGGTGAGTGGGTGGGTTGATGGGTGAGTGGGTGGGTTGATGGGTGAGTGGGTGGGTTGATGGGTGTGTTAGTGGGAGGGTAGTCCAAGGTTTCAGCCAGTCAATAACAACATTGATTCAATTGTAACCTTTATCGATACGGACAATAAACTTATTGTTTTTTTATTTCGTGTAAATAAAAAAGTTAAAATTTTGCTGAGTGCTTCACTGAAGTAGCCCGTTCAATTGAACAACCTTTATTTTATTACATTATAACTTACTTTTAATGAAAAAATTGTCAATTAAAGGCAATTTCGGTATAAGTTATTTTTAATTTAAATATTTTTATCAAATGTAGTTATTTGAAATAATTTCTATGAAAAACTTTATAAATTGTAAGCTTCATAAAAGTATTCAAATCCTTATTAATTTTAATATAATAATAATAATAATCATAATAAAATCCTAATTTATTTAAATAAAAATAATCATTTATTTAAATAAAAACAATTATTTATTTAATAAAAATAATTTTTTATGAAATAAAAACAATTATTCATCTGATAAAAATAAACACATCCGTCCACAGCTCCCCGCTTGAAGGGCAGGAAGCGCAAGAAGAAGAACTACAGCCGATACTTCGAGTCCGACGACTCAAACGAGTCCGAACTCTTCAACGACTGTATCGTCACCCGCAACAACAACTACAACAACAACTACAACAATAATAATAACAACAATAACAGTAATAGTAATAGCAACACGAATAATACTCAGAACTTCTATTACAACAGCAACAACAGTAACTCCAGTTGCACCAGCACTCGCAGCAGTAACAGCAGAAATTCACCCAATAATCTCAACACTAATAACTTCAACAACAACAACAACAACAACAACTTCAACAGTTTTTCTTTCGCGAATATTGTGAGCCCCTGAATGATTTGTTGCAGGCATTTCTATGCAAACAAATACAACTTTATTTTTTGTTCAATGTTTGTGATGACAATGCAAACAGTGGCATAGCGTCTCAACTCGAAAGTAACACATCCAACACATACTCCTTAACACATCAAACACATATTCACTGTAACCCATCCACTCTTCGCTAACAAACTTGCAATGTATACGATACATATTTTATTGTATTTTATTGAATCCTTCGTAACACACATAACGCTGTTTGCTATTTTGTCAAATCTCTGTCGCTTCTTTCATTCCACCTTCCACCCTTCACCACAGAAAACATCCCCGAACAAAAAGCGAAAACTGCAGCCTGCCACTAACGCTCAAAGCGGTCTGAAGTATTTTAAAATCTTTAACACAATTTTTGTATTTGAAAGCTAGCATGTTATAATTTTATAATTTTATTTCAAAATGTTCATTATTCGCTTTTTATTTTGAATTGTATTTCTTTGATTTTCGTTTATCTTAATTGTTCTTAGTCACATATGTCTCTTCTTGATTTTGTGTTTATATGTATTTTGTTCATGAATCTTTTACTCTTTCTCATAAATCATTCGGCCATTAATTCATATTTCAGCATTTCATTTGAAAGATAGCGCCTACCACCACACAACCTCCCTTCACCTCCACCGCCCCACAACCTCCCTTCACCTCCACCACCACACAACCTTCCTTCACCTCCACCGCCCCACAACCTCCCTTCACCTCCACCGCCCCACAACCTCCCTTCACCTCCACCACCACACAACCTCTTTTCACCTCCACCGCCACCCACAAAACCTTCTCCCACCTCCACCGCCACCCACACAACTTCCCCTCACCTCCACCGCCACACAGCCTCCCTTCACCTCCACCACCACACAACTTTCTCTCACCTCCACCGCCCTCACAGACAAAGAGGCCTTCATGAAGAGGCTGCACTCTTTCATGCAGGACAATCTGTCGCCCATCTGCAAGAACCCCACCCTGGGATTCAAGGAAGGTACCTTCATTCGGTGTCTCCTCTCAGTATCCGTCCTCAATCAATTTTGCCACCCTTTAATCTCTCAATCCTTCAATCAAACTATGCAAAGTTTCATACTTCCTCACAATTACTCTGGAGTTTACTGACTTTTAAGACTTCCTTTGGTGGATTTCTAGTTATGTTTTTTTTTGTTTTAGAAGATTTTTGGTTTTCCTGTTTTTTGAGCTTTTTTCAAAAGTATTTATTTCACAAGTTCCTTTTACACAAAATTACAACTACCGTACTACACCACGCCAAACTTCACTACACCATATCACACCGCACTATATCACACCACACCACACCACACCACACCACACCACACCACACCACACCACACCACACTACACCACCACACCACACCACATCACACCTCACCACACCACACCACACCACATCTCACCACACTACACCACACCACACCACCACACCACACCACACCACACCACACCACACCACACCACACCACCACACCACACCACACCACACCACACCACCACACCACACCACATCACACCTCACCACACCACACCACACCAACAACAGTGGATCTGTACCAGTTGTACACAAGCACACAGACGAGGGGAGGTTATGAACACGTGACAAGAAAGAAGTTGTGGAAGCATGTGTATGAAGAGCTGGGTGGAGTGAGCGGTAACACCAGTGCAGCCACTGTCACCAGGAAGCACTACGAGAGGTGTGGTGTGGTATGGTGTGGTGTGGTGGGGTGTGGTGTGGTGTGGTATGGTGTGGTGTGGGGTGGTGTGGTGTGGTGTGGTGTGCTATTCTTTGTATTATATGGTGGGGGTGTAGTGTGTAGTGGTCTGAAATGTTGTGAAGTAGTGTTGATTGGTCTGAAGTGTTGTGAAGTGGTGTGGAGTGGTGTGGAGTGCTGTGGAGTGGTGTAGAGTGATGTGGAGTGGTGTGGAGTGGTGTGGAGTGGTGTGGAGTGGTGTGGTGTGGAATGGTGTGGTGTGGAGTGGTGAGGTGTGGAATGGTGTGGTGTGGAGTGGTGTGGTGTGGAATGGTGTGGTGTGGAGTAGTAATTTTAGACGTTAGGTGGTGTGGTGTGCGATTACCCTAGTTATAACATTTGAGGTTATATAACTGTTGGTCTCGAATTTGGTTCAAAGCCTAAACTATTAATTGCTTCTAGTGATGTTGTAGCGAAGCGACTTGTTGAATATTGATCATTCAACCATTTTCACAGATATCTGCAGCCATTCGAGAATCATCTGAAAAACAATTCAAACGTCAACAATAACAACAACGGTAGTAACAACAATAATAACAACAACAACAACAACACCAGCCATCGGGTTCGAAGACTGGTGAGGAACAAGAGCGATGCAGACAAGGCCTCCACAGAGGTTAACATTGTCACTCCATTCCCATCTCAAAGTGTTGCATTATTCAATTCAGCATTACCATTATTATTATTGCCTCGTCATCGTCATCATCATCATCATCATCATCATCATCATCATCATCATCATCATCATCGTCGTCGTCGTCATCATCATCATCGTCGTCATCATCATCATTATCATAATCATCTCATCATCATCATCCTCATCATCATCATCATCATCATCATCATCATCATCATCATCATCATCATCGTCGTCGTCGTCGTCGTCGTCATCATCATCATCGTCGTCATCATCATCATTATCATAATCATCTCATCATCATCATCCTCATCATCATCATCATCATCATCATCATCATCATCATCATCATCATCATCATCATCATCATCATCATCATCATCATCATCATCATCACCCACAGTGCTCCCCGATGATGAAGTTGAACTTCAACAAGGAGGCCTTTATCGTCATCAGACCAGTCACCTCCCATGCAGTCAGCCAAGCCAGTCACCAAACGCCCATCCAAACATCCATTCAGACATCCATCCAGTCATCCATCCAGACATCTACCCAAACACCCATCCATACACCCATCCAAACACCCATCCAGTCACCCATCCAAACATCCATTCAGACATCCATCCAGGCATCCATCCAGACATCCATCCAGTCACCCATCCAAACATCCATTCAGACATCCATCCAGGCATCCATCCAGACATCCATCCAAACACCCATCCAAACACCCATCCAAACACCCATCCAAACACCCATCCAAACACCCATCCAAACACCCATCCAAACACCCATCCAAACACCCATCCAAACACCCATCCAAACACCCGTCCAAACACCCATCCAAACACCCATCCAAACACCCATCCAAACACCCATCCAAACACCCATTCATACACCCATTCAAGCCACCACTCAAACACCTTTTCAGTTGAGTACTGATTCCTCCAAAGCACTCACTACTCCACCTCAAGCCATTCTCCTCACAAGCTCTCAACTGTCCCTCCCACCTGCCCCTTATCCCTGCACCAGTCCACTTGCTCCACCCCCCCTTCAGAAACCATGTCAATCACCTTGCAACTCTCTCAACCAACCAGGCAACAGTCTTCTTCCAAGCCAGTCCTTCACTAAAACGCCAAGTAATCCATCTTTTTCGCAAGATATTCCCGTCGAGCAATCCTCATTCATCGCGACCAATCCAATCCACTCCACCAAGTTGTCTACAACTCCAGCAGTCTCCCAGGCATCCACCCTACCAAGCAATTTGCCAATCAAAAGCTTTTTCAACCATCCAACCTACCAACCAGCCACTCGTTCAAGCACTCAAGCAACCGGAAGAAGATCAAGATCCAAGAAGATTTTTCAGCTTATTCAACCAGTCATCAATAAACAACCTGTCATCAATAACCAACCAGTCATCAACAACCAACCAACCATTTCCACCACCTTTGTTCAGGACTCAACAACACTCAACAACCAACAAAATAACGTTATTGAACTCAACAACGACAACACCACTGTCAACAATATAACAATTCCTAGCAACATGAGCGTTAATGTGGTCGGTAACAACAACGACAGCTTATCGCTAGGTAGTGCTTTGGGGGACAACTTGTTGATGTTGAGGGGCGGTATAGGTGCTTCCAGCAACAACAACATCAACAGTAACATCATTAATCACATCAGTCTCAACAATAACAACATCAACAATGACAACATCAACAATAACAACATCAACAATAACAACATCAACAATAACAACATCAACAATAACAACATCAACAATAACAACATCAACAATAACAACATCAACAATAACAACAGCAATTATAACAACATCAACAACATTGACAATACAAATGGCAATAATAATAATAATGTCGATAATAATAGCTTGATTTTTGCCACTACAAACTACACCTCTGCTCAGCAATGCATAGAGTATCTGTCATCATCGTCGTCGTCGTCATCAACATCAATCTCTTCTTCTTCCTCCTTATCACAATCGATTCTCTCATTTCCTATTTTCGATGCCCCTCCGTCTCAACCGTCCCTCACACCCGTCTTCATATCAGACAACCTCCCACCGCAAATCAATGACAGTCAATTTAACTACAACAACAACAATAACAACAACCACAACAACAACAACAACAACAACAACAGCAATACAAGTTTTGGATTCAATGGTTATGAAGATAATAACGATACCAAAAAAAATGGCAACACAAGCAACATGAATAATTATAACAATGATAACAATAGTCATAATAACAACATGGAAGCCGATGACGATGTCATCGTTACTAGTCACTCAAGCAAGCCCTTCAGAAAGCAACACTCCGACCTTTTTGACGCATGTCAAAATGATGACGTCAAAAATATTTCCTTCAACCACGACTACCACAACTACAAAGCCACTCAGAACCACCACAACAGTCTCCACTGCCACAACGCTACTCTTTACAACCAGCGGGAGGACGACGAACCGGCCGATATGACGATGCAGACGCTGAACAAGTTGCAGCACTTGAAGCAGTTGTCGCTGCTGCAGCACGAACCACTCGACCTTTCGGCACCACGTGAGCCTGCCAGCCAAGCGAGTCCTGAGGCGTGGATCCAGTCTCCCATCGATCTCACCAAGGCCCCGGTGTGTGCTCTAGCCCTTTGTGGGTGGTTGTTGTGGCTGTCTCGGTGGCTGTGGTTCTGTTGTTGTTGAGTTGCCATGGTGGTATTTGTTAGTTTGTGGTGAGTTGTTTGTGTACCTCTGTTGTGGTGTTGGTATGAGGTTACTGTGGTGTCGGGCTTATGTTGGTTTGGTGTGGTGTTTTATTGGTGTGATGCGGTGTTGGTGTGGTGTTGGTGTGGTGTTGGTGAGGTATGGTGCTGGTTTAGTGCTGGCGTTGGTGTGATTTCAAATGAAGCATCAATTTCGTTTACGTCTGCCACGTTCAATTACATAGTATTCTCATTACACAGAGCAAGAAATCGTCGTTAACAGCTGTTTCTCAGGCGTTTCCATTTGTGCCATCATCTCAATCCCTCACATCATCATCATCATCATCATCATCATTCCCATTTATCTTTTCATCATCATCTTCCTCATCCTCATCACTCATGCCAATAGACCTCTCACAACTCTTGCTGACGGTGCAGTTCAACTCTTCAGGAGCTCCCATTTTATCGCCCATTCAGCAAAACATAAACATGATATACAATCCTGGTTCCATCAATTTCCCCTTCTTATCCCTCAACCCTGCTACCAACACCCACGCCACTGATCATGGTGAAAAGCCTCTCAGTCAATGAGGTTTGCAAGGACGCCCTTGCCATCATCTCATACCACCTCTCCAAGAATATGCTCCCCGTAGTTCTGTCGTCTTAATCGTCATTGCTAGAATGATTACCCCCTAAATTAATTGTTTTTTTCTCATGATTGTATACTGGGGCGTACGTTGTGTATAGTTCGTAATAGGAAGTTTGAGTGAAGAATAGCATGTATTGTTCATTATTCGCAACGAGTTGTTGAATGGCTTTGAGTATTAATACTGTCATCAGGCGTTATTGTTTGATCTTCATTCTTCAAAATTTCACGTGTTATTTGTAAGCACCCCACGAGCTGACCATTTTGATGTCTGCTTCAAAGTTTTAACGTTGTCAGATGGCATTGAGTCAACACTTTTTATGTTTCAAAAACTTACGTTTCCAACTTTTTCAACTTTTCAAAACAACCTGAGGAGTTGGTGAGTCTTCATCTGGCGCGTTTGGACATTGTGAACTCATAATATTGTAAAGCGCCTCTTAAGAGCGCAAAAGATTTTCATTAGGGCGAGTACAATCAGTCGTATGGCGTCGTCCGCTGTCCTCAAATAGTCCTTATCTTTAACCACGCCACAATAACTTCTTCTCAGTTTTCAATTACAAATATGATATCCATTTTTAACCGATAAATTTATTTTATTTCCTAAAATGTGCACAAATAGATTTCGAAGTCTCTGACGTGTGTTACTGTTGTAGATCTGATGTTTCCCAAATTTCTTTGTAATTAAACCTTTTTGTTATTTAATTACTTTTAATTTAATTTTTATGAAATTCATCTTGTTTTCCAGTTGATATTTTCATGTTTAGTTTTGAACAACCTCTAATAAAATTCAGCTTTTGTGAAATCGTTTTGTCGACTAGGCAATCGAAAAGCGGGAAGACTTAAGTATAACAAGGAAATATGTTATAAAACGATGCGCAATTATCTGGCTGATGTCAACCAAGTTTGGTAATTCTACGTACAAATAAACCTACTGAAATTTATTTGCAAAATTGTTTGCCAAGTATTGAAAGCGCTTGCCGAAAAGGCACATCATAAACACTTCAAACCCGAGTCATGTAGCAATTGATTTTAGTGTAAATCTAGTTCGAACGACGAACCATAAATTCGTAAAAACATTTTTTGAAAATTTTCGATAACGATCAAAACCCTGAAAAGTTCCATCTAATCTAATCTAATCAAATCATTTATATAGCGCTGATTGCACACTGTTCAAGAGCGCTCTGCTACGAACTGTTTAAACAACAAAGTATTAAGGGCAACACAAAATGAAAGCAGAGAAGTAAGAGGTGAAATGGGGAGAAGAGAGTTCCATAGAAAAATCCCATAGTAGGAAAGTTCAGATTCAGCATAAGTACTATTGGAAGGTATCCTGAAATAATGAGAATGAGAAGATCTCTGTCCTTTACAAGAAGGCAACTCAAAAAGGTCAGCTAAGTAGTAAGATGAATAATTATTTTTATTTCAAACAAGAAAGTGCAGATTTTGAAAACTGATCTTTTTTTACGAGGAACACTTTCTTCTTGTTTTTTGTTTCTCTTCACCACACCACCTTTCATTCTCTGGGGCTACCCTTCAAATATCCGAACAATGCTTACCAAAGCTTTCATGACAATTGTCTTGGTGTAACTAAAAATGTATGAACAGAAAATATCGTGGCAATTGAGTGTCCAATGTAAAGTAAAAAGCACCACCTAGCGAATGAATGTTACAAAAATTGATAAAATTGATAAAACTTGTGGGTTTTTTTAATTAACTCAAATGTTTAAATAAAAATTATTTTCAGTTTTTTTTTTAAACTCCCAGTTTCTGAATTTGTTTTTTTCAATATTGCTCGTGCAAGGTACAACCATTCGGCAAACATTATAAAAATATTACTTTAACGTTACTTTGTTCAACCGATCCAGCGATATAGAATAGAATCCAATCATGATTGAAGATATGATCCATTCATAATTGGAAAAATGATTCATTCGGTGCTTGAAGCGATGATTATTTTCAATTTTATTTATTTTATAAATTAATAATCATAACTTCTAAGTAACTGAAAAATTAAAGCTTATGAACAGTGTGTAATCAGCGCTATACGAGGGATTTGATTAGATTAGATTAGATTACAAGCTTGTCGGATTGAATTTTTTTAGCAACGAATTTAGAAAAAAATTGCGGAGAATTTAAAAAAAATTATATCTGAAAAAACAGTTTAATAACTGAATAAATAATTGAATAATTGAAAAAATAATTGAATATTTTTCAATTTCCGGGATTACCGTTTTGGAAAAAAAAACAAAATGTTTCTTACGGATGCTCAAAACCGATCATGGTGGTGGTGCAGCAACTTCGTGAGGGACAGCATTGTAGATTTTCTCAATGCTTTCCATTAGTTCAAAGTCTCTGTTTCGCCGCTCTCATTCCATCGGTTTCATTTTAGCTTTTCATTCTTTTTTTTATTCTCATTTTCGCCATCTTTCAAGCCCCCATCAACGGGAACACCAGCATCTCCAGCGCCATTAACGTACCAACTACAACCTCAAAACCACCTTCAACAATATGACTAAGCTCTTTCCACAATCATCGTCATTATAAATATTATTATTTTTTATTATTATTAGCAACACTTTCTCATGAATATTGATGACGTAAGACGCACGAGGACACGTGTTTATTACGTCACGACGTTGGTAACACTGCTCAGAATGCTCATTGTTGAGCTACTGAGTTCCTTGCCTCCTTCACATCGAGTCATGATTGTAGTTGTGATGTGGTTGTTGTGTGGTTGTTGTGTAGTTGTTGTGTAGTTGTTTTGTGGTTGTTGTGGGGTTGTAGTTGTGGTGTAGTTGTTGTGCGGTTGTTGTGTAGTTGTGTAGCTTTTTCTATAGTTGTTGTGTGGTTGTAGTTGTGGTGTACTTGTTGTGTGATTGTGGTTGTTGTGTGGCTTTAGTTGTGGTGGGATTGTTGTGTTGTTGTAGTTGTGGTGTGGTTGTTGTGTGGTTGTAATTGATGTGTGGTTGTGGTGTGGTTGTTGTGTGGTTGTAGTTGTTGTGTGGTTGTTGTGTGGTTGTAGTTGTTGTGTGGTTGTAATTGTTGTGTGGTTGTGGTGTGGTTGTAGTTGTTGTGTGGTTGTAGTTGTGGCGTGGTTGTAGTTGTGGTGTGGTTGTTGTGGTGTGTTTCCTGATGTGTGGTTGTTGTGTGGTTGTTGTGGCGTGGTTGTTGTGTGGCTATAGTTGTGGTGTAGTTGTGGTGTAGTTATTGTGTAGTTGTGGTTGGTTGTAGTTGTGGTTTGGTTGTAGTTGTGGTGTAGTTGTAGTTGTGGTGTGATTGTAGTTGTGGTGTGGTTGTAGTTGTGGTGTGGTTGTAGTTGAGGTTTGATGTGCTTGTAGCGTGGTGTGGTTGTAGTTAGGGTGTGGTTGTGATTTGGTATGGTGTGGCTTCAGGGTGGTGGGGTTGTTATTATTATGTGATTCCTGTTGTGGTATTGTTTTAGTTGTAGTGTTGTTCTAGTTGTGGTTTGGCTGTGGTGGTACTCGTTGAGTTGTTGTGGTGATAGTAAGAGTTGTGGTGTGGTTGGGATTATAGCGATGCTGTAATGATGATGGTAGTTGCAGCGTAATCTCGGTGGTAGTTGTAGTGTTATAATTCTATAAGTTCTCTGCCAATATTCACTAACTATATCAATAATCAGAACTCTGAAAGCATATAGTGTTTGTAAAAAAAGTGTGTGGTTACACAATTTGTTCATTTCCAAACATTCCGTTTGGTTACCAACGCTTTGTTAAGTTTTATACACCTTAATGTTTCGTTTCAGATCTTTGTTTGCCCTTCAAATAGTTTCTTACTTCAACGTCTTCAGCTGGAAGAGTGATCTGGAAAAATAACACCAACTATCGTCGAACGAAGGGTTCGAAATATAATGATGAAAAAATAAGAAAAAACCTTTATTATTATTTTTTTCTTATTTTTTTGTTATTGTTGTTGTTTGATTACGTCATAATAAGGAAAGGGATACCTTCCATTCAGATGTCAACTTTTCAGCGAGGAAGGTAGTTATAAAAAAATATAGAATATTCAAAAATTAGGAATACATTATGAATTGTTGAATAAATGAAGTGAAGAAACAACTCCAAGTACTGGATAAATACTAGAAATATTTTTTTAAATACACCGCCACATAAATGCAGAAGTAAATACTCAAGCAACGCAGCTGGATAGCAGAATGATGACGAGGGCTTTGTGGGGTTGCACAACCAGCAAGTGTTTGAAGGAGGTTGTGGCGTTGGGGGTTGGTCGTGAAGAGGTTGGAGAGGTTGATGTTAAGAGTGAAACATTGAGAAAAGGTTGAACACGCTTTTGGATTCTTGTGTGAGTTGTTTTCGAATCTATTTTATCCTTCATCATCGCTCGGTCACAATAAAAGGATCGTTTGTCAATCATTCATCCACCATCCAACCATCACATTCAGTTCCCAACCACCACTCATCCATCTCTCATTCATCATTCATCCACCACTTCATCACTCATCCATCATTCCTTCATCATTCGTCCACTATTCATCCATCACTCCTTGGTCACTTTTTCCACTCACCCATCACTCATCCACCAATCTTTGATCGCTTTTCCCTCACTCATCCATCACTACTCGATTGCTTCTTCGCTACTCATCCATCACTCATCCACCACTCATCCGCCACTGAGACAATCACATTGATGAGCTCAAATGTGACCAATTAATCCAGCATTAGTTCAACGTGATGTGGCGCTATTCAAATGGAGGTGATGATGATGATGATGATGATGATGATGATGATGGTGGTAATGATAATAAAGATGATGAAAATAATGACGATAAAAATAATAATAATTATTATTTTTATTATTATTATTATTATTATTATTATTATTATTATTATTATTGATAACAAAAATGGTCACTAGGACAACGATGATGATTATGAAAACAGAGAAAAAGCTGAACCAGCAGGAACATATTTAACAATAAAAATTAAACAATTCTTACAATCATTTTGTGTTGTAACGAAACCTTACTCCAAAAGCTGATAGTTTTATCGATTAAAAAATAAAATAAGATAAACTCGGAGGCAAACTATTTAAAAACAAAATCATCATCATCATGATAATCGTCATAATCAACATCATCATCATCATCATCATCATCATCATCATCATCAACATCATCATCATCATCATCATCATCATCATCATCATCATCATCATCATCATCATCATCATCATCATCATCATCATCATCATCATCATCATCATCATCATCATCATCATCATCATCATCAACACCAGCAACAACAAGGCAAGTATTATAAAAACGCAATGATAACATATTTACCACCTCTGTTGTGGCGATGACGTCACATCGGCGGGATAATGCCTTCTGTAATTGCAAGGAACGCCCACCAATATGCCTTGTCATTACTCGAGTTCTGACGCTCCAGTGAGCTCCTCTTGAGATGGTAGCCTGTCCTCCGCTTTGGACCTTTCCTTCCCCATGCACCATTGCACACATATTATAAGGCTGAACATTTGTAATAGTGACAATCTTTGAGTCATAGTTCCACATTCTTGTTTTTCCATTTTAAAGTAGATTTTTCTATTTATTTTAAATTTTTTTCTATTTGTTTTTCTTCGGCCGCCATCGAGCTATCGCCACTGGTTCTCTCCTACAACTTTATTTACACTTTGTAATGTTGAGTACACCACTGATATTTCAATGCAACCTTCTTATCGGTACACTGATATCCACCACAACCACCACCACCGCCATTGCCGCTACCCCAACCATCACCGCCACCACTACCACCACCGCCACCACTACCACCACCGCCACCACTACCGGCTTTTTAATCCCCTCTCTGAAAGTGTCAGAGATGTGGGAATTAAGGCAGAAGCTGCTACAACGAATGTTTGAAGACACAACAGCAAGCATTACCCAACCAACGTTAACAACAATATTGCCTTTACAAACACCTTTTCATTTTTCTGCCACCCATCAACAACACATCCCTTCGCAAGCTCTGTGGTCGTTTCCTAGATTACCAAAATTTCACTAAGCGGTCTTAAAGTATTTATAAACAGGTTAGTAATCTTTCTCTGTGGTCGTTTCCTAGATTACCAAAATTTCACTAAGCGGTCTTAAAATATTTATAAACAGGTTAGTAATCTTTTGAGTTTCTTTATTTGGTATAATTAATACAAATAATACCGATAGCAAAAAAAATAATATGAAAAATCTTGAGGTTGAATACAATACAATACAATACATTACAAAAACGAATATTATTATAGTGGCATTAACCCCATAGAGTTTCGAGGCCACTCAATAATAAAGTATGTAAAGAACGACCTTTGGAAATCCTGGAAAGTGAATTACATTGAACAAAACTTGAATGAAAGTTTAATGATAAATTAAAAGGCATAATGGTTCATCGGAAGAGCAGAGGTTCAAGCAGTTGTTTTGAAGGTATCAAAAGTTTCCATTGCTTCGATGCCATTTGATGTTGGACGGTAGTGGTGGGTTGGCGAAAGGAGGATATGAAGGAGTAGAGAAGATATTCTGGAATGGAACTAAGTGATGAAAAAGGTGAGGAGGAGGATGTTGAAGAGAGAAAGGTGATGATGACATGCAGTTGAAAGAGTTCTGGTGGTGGTGCTGATGGCGGGTTGTTTTTATTTCTTTGTTACTCACCAAAGACTCAATGCTGAATATGCTACTTTTTTGTCTGGCGTTTCCGGTCAAACTATCGTTTCTTTTTTTGACGTCTTGCCCTTTGAATTCGGGTTTTGGGCTTTTATCAGCTGTCTTGTCAATACTTCTCATGTCTTCTTTCTCCTCCTTATCGTCTTTAGTTTTCTTGACTGAATCGGTTTTTTTTGGAAAGATTTCCTTCTTGCCAGCATCTTCCGCATACAAACACTTCTCACAAAGTCTCTGACTCGATGGAGTTGGCTTGAGCCACGACGAACAAGCCTCGCATTGGACCGGGGGTTCGCCTGTTGGAGATGTGAACGTGAATGCTGCTTATATTTATCACGCGCGCGCGCACACACACACACACAGACACAAACACACACACACACACACACACACACACACACACACACACACACACACACACACACACACACACACACACACACACACACACACACACACACACACACACACACACACACACACACACACACACACACACAAAGATCAAACGTACGATCTGTAAAGAACACAAAAAGACTCAAAATCACACCAAACAACGCCAAACAACACAAAACCACACGAACGAACCAAAGTGCATGAAGAGGTGGTTTTTGAGGTTGGCAGACTTGCTGAATCCTCTGCCGCAGACGGAACACACGAAAGGCCACTCTCCACTGTGGGTGTACTGGTGGGTGCGGAGGTCTCCAGGGGTGGGGAATGACTTGGAACACGTGGTACATTTGTGAGGCTTGTCCTGGAGGAGCATGATCGACCTCGTGAGGTTTCATCGAATAAAAATTTTAAATAAAAGATTGACTGATGTGTGATGGGAGGTTACCAAAACCATTATAAATTACTAATACAAACACGAATATTATTATAGTGGCATTAACCCCGCAGAGTTTCGAGGCCAAAAGAGAACATAATTATATAAAATATTAAAAGCTAAAAAATCTATGAAACATTTTAAAATATTTGAAACAAAAAAAATTGAGAACGAAAACAAAATTTTCCAAAAAATTCCGATTTAAACGACCTTTTTGTGGGTCATGCGGTGGTAGTAGAGGTTTGAGCTGGCGGTGAATCTCTTGTCGCACACTGGACACTTGTGGGGTCTCTCTCCGCTGTGGATGCGTCGGTGGGTGTTGAGGGAGCTGGAGGTAGAAAAGGCTTTTCCACACACGTCACACTCGAATGGCTTTTCGCCTGTGGGAAGTAGTGTTGAAAGAATAAAAAATATCCTTTCGGAAAGATTGTGAAAAAAGTTATTGATGGTGTTTGTGATCGTCCATCAGCATGTTGAATCAAGTATTAATCAAATATTAAACCTTCGAAATCGATTAAGTTTGGAATTTTTAATTAAAAAAAGTTGACCCGTATGGATTCTGATGTGCCTGGTGAGGAGCGAAGGTCGGTCGAACTTTTTGTTGCAGACTTTGCAAGGAAACCAAGACTTACCACCCCTTCTCCTCTTCGTTTCAGGAAACAAGTCACGAGGAGTGGAAAGCAGAGGTGGTTTGTACTTGAGGTCGGGAAGTGGAGTGGAGAAGATGGGAGAAGGAGGCTTCTGAGAAGAGGGGTGTTGTGGAGACAGATGAAGCCGAGGCAAGTGTTGTTGTTGAATTGATTGTTGTTGTTGGAGCGAGTGCAGCTGTTGGGGCGAGTGTTGTTGTTTGGGCGAGTGTTGTTGTTGGGGTGAGTGTTTTTGTTGGGGCAAATGTTGTTTGGGCGAGTGTTCTTGTCGAGGTGAGAAGTGCAGAGATGACGCATCGGAGTCCGTGTACTCCACATCCACCTCGGTGTCGCTTCCGTCGCTTTCGCCTTCGTTCTCCATGTACTCCAAAAAAACCGTCTTGTGTTCCTGTTCGTTTTGACGCTCGCAAACTATTTCTTCCTTCACGCCTGTAGAAGCCTGATTAAACCTTAAGTCCAACGGCTAATGGTTTGGTGATTAGTAAATGGTTGCCAAATAAAGTTTAAAATTTTTTAACCAAACTTTTGCATTACCTAACATGAAGCTTTAACACCTATAAATAAATAAAAAGCATAAAAATGGAGCTTGAAAACTAGCGAAATCCCCAGTGGATACAACACCTACCTGTAAGTAATTTGGAGATTTGAAGGGGTTGTTTTCAACTTCAGCGCGGTCGGTCAAGGAGGCGTAACCAGAAGAAGAGAGAGACTCTTTCCAGTGGGAGGTGTGGTTCGGAGGGGTCATTTGGAAATTGTGAAAAGACTTTCCGTGGAAAATTTTAGAAAGTTCAAAATCATTTTTAATTGAAGCATGTGTTGAGTTATTGTTAGCAAGGTGTTCAGCGATGTCGTGCGGGTCTTCGAGTAACAACTTTTGAGTGAGTGTATTGAGCTTTGGTTCGTTGAAGGATGACTGCAAAACTGGCACCAGTTTCCCTTTGGTGCTCTCCAAAGGCTCCGTGCTGAAGAATGCAAGCAGTTCCTGTCTGGGTTCGATGGGTCTGACCACCTGAAAGGTGGCCTTGGTGTCGATGAGCCTAGCAAGCACGTTGACTCGACATACATCGGTGGAGGCTCGAAGGAACCGGAGCCAATTGCAGTGTCTGACTGTCCTCCCATCCACCTCCATCACCTCCTCCGTGCACCCAAACTTGTGGCGCACCTGGGGGTTTAAGGCTTTGATCATTTCGTTCCCATCATTAGTTTCCGCCTGATGAACTTTTAAGCGAGAAGTAACGCATGGACTTGTGAGGCGCTTATCAAAGACTGCATTTCTGTCCGCTGGGACACACCACAAAGCACCGCTTATCTCACGGTATGCCATCCATCTTCGCATCACCACTTAAAGCACCTAATTGCCAGTACAAACCCCTCTCAACTCCCTGGAGTCTGGAACCACAGCGTCTTCTACGCTACAACGCTCCATCTTGTGCGTCACGCCTCTACTCAATTGATCTTTAATATTCTCCCTCTATTGATGTTCTAAGAGTCAATACTCATCAGCAATCTCTGAAGGTGAGTTTTAATTCAATTAAAACTCTATGAAGGCGTTTTTTTTCTTTTCTTGAAGCGCTTTGAACCATCTTTTAAAAATTAAAAAAATTATTTAAAAAATAATTTAAATAAATGAATCAAACGCATCGACGGCAATTGACACAAAGCGAACATACAACTCAACAACAACTGTCCACACGCTGGTAAATGCCAGTATACATTACAACTTTCAAAAGCTTCAATTTGCGAAGATTTATGTTTATGTTGTTGAAGGTGTGTGTCTCTGTGCGTCTGCCATTGAAGAGTTTATGAAGGCTTTTAGTTGTGGTGAATCTTTAATCAATGAACACCAGACCTCTTATTATTGCTGCTATTTTCCAGTGGTTATTGTTGTTGTTCTCATTATAACTCCACCTTTTACAACACATGTTTCGGCATCAGTGGCTGTAGCTTTATTCTTGTTATTCCTATTATTGTCTCATTAGATGCTTCCAGATGCATTCTTTGATAAACAATCCACCCTTTCAATAACTCGGCCTCACACTGAGTCCACACAGACTTAGCCATACACTTAGATACACACACATACGTACATACACTTATAAACATACAAATACACATACATACAAACACTAACACTAACATAAACACAAACACCCAAACCCCCCCCCCCCCTCCCTCCACACACACACACACACACACACACACACACACACACACACACACACACACACACACACACACACACACACACAAACACACACACACACACAGATACAAAATCACAAATAGCATAACGCGATCGATGACAAGCATGCAGAATCAATTGAGAGCGCCTGAAGATAAAGCTTCATTAGGATCTCCAGAACACATAAAGTCCTATCAAGATGTCACTCGGACACTTTAACAACGACACCAAAACTACTTGAAACTATTTCAATTTTTTAATTAATTCAGTTTTTAATTAATTCAATTTTTAATTAATTCGATTTTTAATTCAATTTTTAATTAATTCGATTTTTAATTCAATTTTTAATTAATTCGATTTTTAATTCAATTTTTAATTAATTAGATTTTATAATTAATTGAATTTTTAATTAATTCGATTTTATAATTAATTGAATTTCAAACTATTTTAACTTTATTTCAAGCTCTCATATACTTAAACCTACAACACGCCAAAACATGGTGGTAAAATACAACGACGAGCATCATTATAGCGCCACGGCTCAGAAGATTGGTCTCAAAGTCTGATGTTCTAACGCCACTCGAATGACACCCATTTCTATATTGTATTGCGTCGTATGTTTTGTATCATATTGTATGTTCTTGCATTAATGTATGTTTTTTCGTGTTGTATTTTTTTGTATAATCTACACAGCCATCACACCACCCTCTCACGTCGTCGGGCTGCAACGAAGAAAATACTTCCAGATTTTGCAGAACAGTCTTCCCCTCTTCCAGCCTCAGCACCAGGCCCGTCTTGAGAGGCCTCATAGCGCACACGGCCACCCCCATCTCCAGCAGACCCCGGTCTGATGTGGCCTCCAGGCTGAGACCGAGCTCTTCAGGCATTTGTATGCACGTGTCCATCTTGCAGCCACACCGGCGGCTGGCTGTTAAGCTTTGGTGTTGTTGACCAGGTGATGAAGGATTGTGGTATTTTATTTATTTCTGGTTATTCGATGCAAGAGTTGTCTCACGTCACAAAGCGAAACCATCACTCAAGTTAGATACTCCCAAAACCTGGCGATCAATGAGAACGATTGAAATAAAAAACAATACTATTAAAAACTCTTGCCATTTTCTGCAATATAATAACCAGTACGGAACGAATTGGATCGTTATAACCAATGAATATTGATCTTTCACAAAAGTAGGCGGAGTCTAAAAAGAATCAACCAATAGTATCGCGAGATGAGAGGTTAACAAGGTTTCATTTTTTCTTAAAAAAGTTACATGATTTTCTATCAGAAGCATCGGAAAAAAAACTTTTTCAAAAAAGAAAAAAATGAAAATTTAATTGAAAACACGAACGTTATAAAGCTGTGTCGAGTCATGAAACTTCAAGTCCAAATAAACGCGTTGTATCGTAAGGTGTCTGTTGATTGGGTTATACTGCAGTCTATCATATTCCATAATACTCCATTGCGTCTTATCGCATTGTATTTTACCGTATTGTATTTTATAAGAACGCCATGTACTTTATTTTATTGTATTGTACTGTATTGAATTTCTTTATATTATATTATGTAGTATTGTATGTTATTTTATTGTAGTTTTTTTTAATTTTTATATAATGTACGGTTTTGTATTGTATAGTATTTAATTTTTATATAATGTACGGTTTTGTATTGTATTGTATTTAATTATTTCACTTCTTTGTAATGGCTTGGATCTGGGTTTATTTCAGGAGTTGCTGTTTTACATATATTATGTCAAATAGAAGTAAACGGTTCGGATCATGCTTCAGTAAAACACCTTTTGGAGTGTTCCTTAAAACCTCTTTTTTGCATTATCAGTAATACATTTTTTTTGCATTATCAGTGATACATCTTTTTTGCATTTTTCAGTGATACATTTTTTTGCATTATTTCTTGTTTCTGATACTATTAGTATATTTTAATGTAACGCATCGCATCGTACACCTCTCCACAGCCCTTCAGTGATCAATTAGCACTAATCAAGCCACTTATTTATGCTAACTCCTCAATTTACCTTTAAACCGCCGCCATTTTCACATCCATAGAATAACACAAACACATATACCATTCTATACAAGGGCATATACAAACGCGTACTGACACATAGTTTTGTATGTGGTCATGGTATGCAAGAGTGCGCGTAACACTTGTGTGCTGAATGGACTTTTAATAGGTTCTGGAGTCACTTGGGAGGTGGTAGTCCTGTCTTGTGTTCTGTGTGTGTGTGAGTGAGTGAGTGTGTGTGTGTGTTTATGTGTGTGTGTGTGTGTGTGTGTGTGTGTGTGTGTATGTGTGTGTGTGTGTATGTGTGTGTGTGTGTGTGTGTGTGTGTGTGTGTGTGTGTGTGTGTGTGTGTGTGTGTGTGTGTGTGTGTGTGTGTGTGTGTGTGTGTGTGTGTGTGTGTGTGTGTGTGTGTGTGTGTGTGTGTGTGTGTGTGTTTTTGTATGTGTGTGTGTGTGTGTGTGTGTGTGTGTGTGTGTGTGTGTGTGTGTGTGTGTGTGTGTGTGTGTGTGTGTGTGTGTGTGTGTGTGTGTGTGTGTGTGTGTGTTGTGTGTGTGTGTGTGTGTGTGTGTGTGTGTGTGTGTGTGTGTGTGTGTGTGTGTGTGTGTGTGTGTGTGTGTGTGTGTGTGTGTGTGTGTGTGTGTGTGCACGCGCTTAAAACGTGCAGTCTTTCAATTCCTGTATATATTTCACATCTTCTGTCATAATGCATCCAGGAATTTATAACGTTCTAACTCCACGAGGCTCAAAAGTTTTGAAAACTTTTGAGATAATAAACAGCATCACTAGTTGCTGTACAATAAGCTGACAACCTACTTGTCAACTCATGTCCTTCTCTCTGTGGTCCTCTGGCGAACCTTGTATGCAGTGTTCATGCAGTGTTCGCCTTGCCTTTGTAATTTAAAAAAATTTCATTGTTTTTCAAGCACCCAACCCAATGGTCCTCTTTTATTTAATCAACATATCGAAACTTTGTCCATATAAAATACGCGTTTTGTAAATAAAAAATTCCGCTGAACCTCCAGGAACATGAATCATAACCTCCTTCTTGCAGCAGTAACCGCTAAAGAAACAACAACAACAAAAACAACAACAACAACTAGATTGTGAATCACTGGATTTCTTTATTCTTTGATCTTTTCTTACTTATTTTTTCTCTTTCATCCTCTTTCCTTCTTCATCATCTTTTCATCTTCATATTCTCATACAAAAACCTTTAAGTCTTGTTGATTTTCAATCATTTTCAACATAGAAATTATCCATCGAGTGTTGATGGAGTTTGCTGAAGTAACCAAGCTTCCATGGAAAATATTTGAACAGCCGACAGAACTCTTTCCAGGCATCGGAACCTTAATGGGGAATAAGAACGTATTTGATACTTGACTGGATGATAATTATTGGATTACTGGATATGTGTGTTTGTGTCTTTGTGAGTACTACTATGTACGTGTAATGGGTTAATTGGAGCGGTTGAGCAATGTTCAACGCTCCCGAAGCCGCCATTACTCCTCATTACGGCTTCCAGGCGAGGTGGCTCATTAGGTTACTTCAACCTACTCGGTCCCAAAGTCCATTAATTCAATCAATTAACGCCAGCTTCATTAGTATCATCACAACCCTCACAGCCACTACCACATCAAGTACAATGAGCAGGACAGCTTCTTCAACCATTAACACAAGAAATACGGCCACTTCAGGAGACAGTTCTACCCAAACTTACCCAGCTACCATCAGGAGCACAATAACCACTATAACCGCCACAACGACCACTACAGCTGCCACAACGACCACTTCAGTTGCCACAACGACCACTACAGCTGCCACAATAACCACCACAGCCACCACCACCACCACACAATGACACAAAGGCATATCACCGACTGTTTCTTACGCAATCATAATCACATCCGCTGAAGTATCTTGACTGCTTTAATTACGGCCATGTCACCATTTAGGGTCATTTATCCTAATAAGGCTTGATTATTAAATATCGAATTTATTTAAATTCATTTATTATTATAAAATTTTCTTTGCCGAGACTGTTACTTTTTAATTTTGGCTTCATCAAGTCATATAGATAACCAAATGATTAATGTTATTGCTGCAAATGAAGCCGAGTCTGACCGATACTATGACACTTATGGAAGTGGATAATATGAAATTTTATCATAGAGGGGGTTATATCAAAAAATAACTCAAAGTTTAATGATGAAGTGTTGATGATTCTAAATATGTGAACTAAAGTTGCTTACGCTCTACAAGAACCCAGCTCAACACCTGGGAAATAAAAAGAAAGAAATGCTTCACACGAAAAACAAATTTTCAAAAGGTCATTCTGTGAGCTTTTAACTTCTCATTAAAATGCGTTTTAACACTAGGAATGGTTGTGGGACGTGTAAAAGATAAAATGAAATTACAGGGTGTTGTGGATTGTTAATTAAGGTTGCATAACCTCTTCCACCTACTCCTACACTCATATACTTTCTGTACACTTTAATTTCTTTTTAATTTCATTTATTTCAGTAGACATCTCAAACCACAAGTTTGAGTTTAATTTTTTCGACAATAATCGACGAGGACTTTGCAGCAGTAGAAGCTCATTGATTGATAGTTTTTAAAAAGTTTTAAGAGAGGCATTTCGGAAGTTTAGATACGGTGTTGAAAATGAAGTCTCGATCGGAAATTATGTCATTTCAATGACACATATATGCGATTCAATGTCTGTACGAGTTTAACATAATGATTAGTTTCAAACTGTTAATTAATTGACTCATTCAAAGTGTAGAAGAGGTACGTAATTTCAAAAGGTTGCAGAAACAATCACTTAAAAACAAAAAAAATAATTTTATTTTTATAATAATTATTTTAAGGAAATCTAAGTAAAGAAAATATAATCACTCAAACAGTAACGTCATAGTTTTTATCTGAAGGTTCACTGTCCTCCAAAAAATATCTCATTCCAATGTACCAGCACCCCTCCTTGTAGAACAACCACCTTATTCTAGCACCCTACCGAATAGAAAAAAACTTTCATCTTTTGAAAAAAAATTAATGAATAAAATGCTAAAGTTTATATGCATAATGATACTTCAACGAAACATGTCAATTTAACACATATTATTTGCGATCTAATTCTTTCATCACGATTACTACCAACAAAACAGAAACTCATACAATATTTCATTGCACCGAACGAATACAAGTTCACGTGCTTGTAAATAACCGCATCGATAAGGTTCAGGCATGTCTTGAGTCTTATCACCCACACCTAAGTCACTCTCAGACCCACCACACAAACACTTCTGCAAGCATTCGAAGATAAAGGAATGGACGGAACAATGTGAGTAATTAAAGAAGGTTACGCTAAAAGAGAAAAACAATTTTGATTATTGAAGAACTAACTCAAAAGTGTTCCGGGGGTTATTTGGAAGAGAAAGAATTATGAGTTGAAACAATTAACAATGAACAAAGGTTTTTTTAACTTCATTAAAGTACTGGAATTTGAAAGGTTGTGGTGAATCTTATAGTAGATAAAGATATTTGTGGGAAGTTGTGGGTGGCGAAGAAAAAAGCTTTTTGTGGTGTTTTCGAAGCCGTTGCCTACAGCTTCTTCGCTTCATCTTCACAACTACAATGGTCTCTATAGAATTCACTACAACACGATGATTTACTTGTCGAACCCGCTTCTAATCATTATCTTGATTGTTCAATTTTTATGTTTGAATCAAATTCGCATATTTATTTTTAAAAAAAAAAAAAGGTTTTTGAGTGCATTGTGAAGTGAAGTACCTTGTTGAGAATGAGTAAGTATTATAAAAAGGTGGGCATATTATCTAATGTTTTATTAAAATCTCTCCGAGATAGCAGCGCCTTGTGTGGTCGTGCTGTTTGCCAGGTCGGTACGAGTAAATATTGGCTCTAGAAAATTTTTCTATAGAGAGATTGTGAAGGTGGAGAGAGAATAATGATAAAGAAATAAGAATAGAGATGCGAAATAGCAAGAGTGAAAAAGAGAGGAGGAGAGAAGATTTTGAAGGGTAGAAAAAGATTTGGAAAGAGAGAAAGAAAGAGTTGGAAGGAGGAAATTCAGAGAGAAAAAAAAAGAAAAACAAAGAAAAACAAAATAACAACTAGAAAATTGTTGATCATTATCACGAGAAACATGTTCATACGTGGAAATTTTAACCTACGTTTTACACAAGACGTTAACAACGGTATA
>OX387247.1:5708140-5738140 GCA_947562095.1 Branchellion lobata | reverse complement strand
ATATATATATATATATATATATATATATATATATATAGAGGCACGCTCCTTTTAAAGTCCTCACCGCTAGCTCTTGAATCCATAAATTATGTGATTTCGAGAGCCTCAATTGCTCTTCTACTCATCTGAATAAGCGGAGAACAATTAAGAGGAGTATTAACTGATGATATTTGAGTTACAAGTCCAACTGACCTAGTTTTTATGTCTATCTAGGTCAATCTTTAAGCATCCTCGTCTTATCTGTAGTTCTGGATACTGTAAGGTTTAGTGGCACTTAGTTCCATTCTTAAAGCGCTTCATTTTCCAACGTTCAATCTCCGACAAAGATGGGTGTAGACCGGTCGTACGTTTTTTTTCTATCCAAATAATTCGTAAAAAATTTAAATTTGCTATAAAAATAGTTGTTTTCAACTAGAAACTAGCAACTGTTCGGTCATAATGCCACATATGGATTTGCTTACAAGCGAAAGTCTTTACAGCCCATTAAGATATATTTTATTCGTTGCAAAAACAATTAAGAAAGAAGAAAAAATTAAGTTAGTGTTCACTTTTCGTTTGAAGTGTTTCGAATAAACACCCGAATACACGACTCTTCAGCAGGTGCAACTGCAAGGCCGACTGATGGGGAGTTTCGACACAACCCAATCAAGTTTGTGCTCTTTATTCACTTTAAAAAATTTTTTAGAATTTGAAACAAATTAATTTTTAGAAGCCACAAGCGCTTGGTTCGACTCGTAAATTGATCAGCCACACCAACGATCACCTTAAACTTCTTCAAATCGGCAGTTTAGGAATTATTATTGCACGATGCCTTCAAGTCATCTACTCCACATAACATTCCGATACGAAGGGAACAACTTCACAAAAGATTTCAAATCTTTCAGTACTCTTCGCATCCAAGGCCGCTTCAATATGTCACACTTCAGCACCGACATTTACCCAGCGCTTTAATAATACTTTTTCGAAGGTTCTAGAAATTATTCGAATAAAAGTTGAATTCAAGCTAGAGTAAAAATAACACTGAGTATGATTATAGATGAGAAATAAACATGAAATCATGGCGAGGATACGCTGTAAATAAACATAAAAAATTACCAAACATAAACTCAGTATGAAACATAATACCTGATAAATAATTTTAAATTTCAGTTTGTTATGAATATATAAAAAATGTATAGAGCATAAGAATTTTTCTAGCGCACATTTCTAGGCATTTATATAACGTTAATTCTATAGGGATCACACACACACACACACACTGATGTTCTCCAGAGAGACACCTTCACTCGTTCAAGTAACACACGCAACCAGGACTTTGAACCCATAACTTTCATCTATCGTACTAACCACTTCACTGCTTTATTTTAGAACACATTTGTTCTAAAGAGATACTATATAGAACTATACAATTACCATAAAAATAAAACCAACACATACATGCAACTAACACAGACAACCAACTAAGACAAACATACAACCAACACGTGAACCAGCACACACAAGCAAGGCGTCCAATTAACACATACAACCAACACTCACAACTAACACACAAAAACATACAATCTATAAGAAAAAATCCAATACATACAGACGAAACATACAAACATAAAATATATACAGACCCACGATGAATATAAACCGCCATGAACTGTGGCACAATGCGGGAAGCTTGAGTGCGTGCAAGGAGGAGGCAAGATGTTGGCATAGCTGATGGTTTTCATATCTCAGCTGTGCAACTGATTGTCAACATCCATGCACATCCTACAACAAAGAAATTATTGTCTATCTGTCTATAGCCCTAATCATTGTCTGCTAATCATTGTTTACCGATCATTGTCTACCGGTCATTGTCTACCGGTCATTGTCTACCGTTCATTGTATACTGGTTATTGCCTACTTGAAAGTTTATGAAACATAAAAAATAATTAGATTTAAAAATTGTTTAAAAAATCAAGTTCCCATAATTCCCGTGTGAATAATTTTCAATGAAATCGAAACCAGATAAAGGCGTCGAGAAATTTTTAAACCACTCGAACAAATCACCGGAGACTTTTAACACTAGCAAGAGCATTGAAGTACACGACTGGTTTGGTTTCCAACTTCTGTAATCAACACCACCCTCCACAACTTCTTTGCAACCTCAACGTTAGCAGCCAGGCAACTTATCGTGTGACTTGTGTGAGTTGTGTTTTCTTTGAGTTTTGTAGCTTGTAAAACTTTTTTTTTGTACTTTTGAGTCGTTTTTTGTTAATTTTTTACAACCTGCAAGATATCCACTGACTGATAAGATGAAAGGCATGAGATCAAATATTCATTGAATGCTGAATCGAATGGATGAATGGATAGGTGGGTGGGTGGATGAATGGATGAATGGATAAGTAGGTAAGTGGATGAGTGGATGAATGAATAGGTGGATGGGTGGATGAGTAGCTAAGTAGGTATGAGGCTGAGTGGTTGAGTGGATAGGTGGGTGAGTGGATGAGTAGGTAGGTGAGTGGGTGGATAAGTGGATGAATGACTAGATGAATGGGTGAATGAAAGAATAATTAGATGAGTGTATGAATAGATGAGTGAGTAAGTGGATGAATGAACGAGTATGTAATGGGGTTAATGAGTAGGTGAATGACGGAATTAACAAATCAACTTTTAAATTAATAGGTGAATGGGCGATTGAAAAGAAAGTCGAATACGATTATGAATTATTTGATATTCGAAAAAAAAGAAAAAATTGTTTAACAGTTTTTCAGTTGTTAATTTAGGAGAATATAGAAAGAATTAACCATACAGACGAGGATCCAACATCAACACAACCTAGTGGCTTGTTGAATGATTCGTTCAATAAAACCTCCTCAACCCTTGTAGTTAAATTTTTAATAATTAAAAAAAGAAGATTGAGTAAAGAAGCGCTTTTTATTCGCAATTAAGTATCGAGCCTTTGCAAGAGTACCATTACGAATAAATGACTTATCATTCAAGGAAGGCATATAAAAAACTTGCTATTATAAACTGGAGCACGTGAGTTGAAGCAGGTGGTATCAAGATGTGTAAGACTACAGCGCGTCACACACTATAAACAATTCTGAAACTATAAACTTCCAAGAATTCAATACTTGAAAAATCTGCTTATCGAGTCCGTAAGCAGAAAAACATTCCGTTGAAGCCACCCATAGCTTAATCATTCTTTGTAACCAATCCTTCACCGACTTCAATCAAATCTACTGTGGCTGACAAACCTATGTGAGCTGATAAACCGGCAAAAAGCTTCATTATTGTTCTATTGTTGTTTTTCCATGTCATTCAAAGTAGTAGTGGCAAAAGGTGGTTTCCTCTTTTTGATCCCACTGTTTTCTTATAGTTCCGTGGCTGGGGTGCATACACGTCGGATGCGCTGTGATGTTCCAAAGTCGACCAGAATCTGTGGACGAGGAAAGCGATAAAAGGTATTCTAACTATCGAGAAATTCATGGTTGCATTACTGAAACGACAATAGAATTTTCAAACATTTTTGCGCTGAACCAACCTTTTTGGATATTTGGTTTGTGTTCGGTTTATGAGTTCGTAATTAAACATTGATTTTGATGTTTGCCAAATCGAACAACTGGCTCAAGCGCTCTATGTGAATTATTACTCATAATACCACGGAATTGCTGAGACCTCGAAACATAAAAAACGAGAAAATCACAGCCCGCTTGAATTTCTAGAAAGCTTTCAATCGAAAAGATGGTCATTTTATGATGAAATTCTCCAGAATTGAATGCCTGAGTCAAGGTTGCCAGCTCTACTGTGAGATTCAGCCTAAAAAGACTTCAAACACCTTGAGTAAGAAAGGATTTCGTGAAATCACTAAAAAAACAAAATTCCCAATGAACCAGCCTATAGCTATTTGTAGCTAATTGAAGAGAGAAAAGGAAAGAGATGAAGAGGGATCGAGATAGAGGAAAAAGGAAGAAAAAAGAAAGAAAAAAGGAAGAAAAAAGGAAGAAAAAAGGAAGAAAAAAGGAAGAAAAAAGGAAGAAAAAAGGGAGAAAAAAGGAGGAGAGAGTGGGATAGAGATGTGGGTTGAACGACCAATACAAACAACGCCAAGCTGAAAAAAAGGTTTTTAAAAAGAAAACTCAAACGTTGGAAATGAGCGTTCAAAAAAGCATTAAAAGCACCAATGGCAGTAGCAAAAACAACATAAAAAAGAAACCAGAAAAACCAACCAACGACAAAAGCAACATCAACATTGACAACAACAACACTGACAAAAACAGCAACAACAACATTGACAACAACAAAACTGACAAAAACAGCAACAACAGCATTGACGACAACAAAACTGACAAAAACAGCAACAACAGCATTGACGACAACAACAACACTGACAAAAGAAGCAAAAATATTTACAGAAGCAACATAAAAAATATGAAAAGAAAAATAAAAACTCAAATATTTTAACATAAATAACCAAACCAGAATTCTCAAAAAATCATATTTTTTCAAGTTTCAGTGACAATCAAGTGGAAAATACCATAAAAATGACAGAAAAAACGGGAAAAACGGAAGAGACAAAGATAAAAGCAACAAAAAATACAAAACAGCAGCGACAACAGCAGCAGCAACAACAACGATAACAGCTGGCACTCAGACGCATGACATGTTTGCTCAGCAATCTCAACCAGCATTTGTTTGCTCCTCCATTATTAACCCATCATCCCTCCAGCAGCTCTCTCTCTCTTCTTCTCACCGCTCCTCTATCTCTCTCTCGATCGAATTATATGACGTTAAGTTTTGATGGGAATTAACTACGTATAAGTTTGATTGTGGACGAGGCTGTGTGTTTGTGCTTGGTGTGCACGTGTATTAACGGCGTCGAATTGATCCGTGGACAAACAAGAGGCATACCGGCTTCTGTTTTCTGTGAACTGTTTCTTTTAAAAACATTCCTAGATTGCGCCGAAGGAACTTTTTCTAACAACAACATGAACATTATTTTTCCAGTAGTTCGTGGATTTTTTCAATCAGTTAAAAAGGCAGATGCTCCTGCTTTTCTTTTGGACTCGTCTGCTCTTCCTGCAGCCGTTCCTGCGGACACTGGAATGAGGGATGCTTCGAAGAACCTTCTCGAAACATTTAGGACGCTGGTTTGAATATAGTAATTTCACTCAAACATAGTTAAATGAAAGACGTCGAAAGACAGCAAAAAGACGGAATCAAGTGCTTGGAAACAATTTAAATAATCGAACTAAACAGAGTTAGTGTGCGTTGCCGCAGGATGCAACACGCCACGTTCCCAGCTTAAGCCCATATTTTTGTGTATTTGTGGACTTATTCATGAAAAAAAAATCAACCTCAAAACAACCGTAATGGAATTATGTAGGAGTTAATCGGAATTATTTTTTTGTAGATTTCATTCAATTAAACTCAAACAGACGTTTATTATTTCATATAATTACGAATTAAATTAATTTTCTTCCTTCAAGTTCAAGCTTTTGGATTTATTCGACGGTGCAAATTTTTTTCATTGTGGTTTCTTGCAAAAAATGAATGTCTTTTTAAAGGGAGTTCTCAAAAATTCAAATTACCTCTTCATTAACTCAGCTGATTTCTTCTTGAAACTACACAATAATGAATGAAATTTTACTTTTGTTGCTGATAACATAGAAAATATTCTTTACTAGTTTATGAAAATTCTGATATCTGACATTCGAATTCTCACCGAATTGTTTTTTGTACCCCTCTAGCGAATAAAAGAAAACGAGCCGATTGTATATTGGTTACTGGCCTATTTTTTTCCATCGTGCTACGTGTCACGTTCATTTGTTTGATTACATCTTATGGGTGCATTTCTTCTCTAAAGAAAAAAAATAAACCATTATTTTTCATTTTGAGTGCAAAACAAGGGATATTCAAACCTAGATGGAGTAACAAGAGATATTTCAAACATTAACTTAACTGTAAAAAATTATTGAGAAAACCAATTAGAATCAATACTGGTCGCAAGAGGCTTTCATTGATGAGTCACTGAGAGGTTCTTTTAGTGCAACAATATTTTCTAACATTCAAACAGTCGGGAGAGAATCTTGGCACGTTTCTACGACATAAACACAAATAAGGGTGTGAATGGCTGTAAAGTTGGCATTTAGCACGTATAAGCTGCAGAATGGAGAACTCTGGGTGACTTCCGAGTTGCATCAGCATCAATAAATCAACCATCGCATGTCACAATTTGCCTGACTTTCAGTTCCCGATAGAATGGTTATTTTGTTCTCCGAAAAAAAAAGAAATTTAAACGATTATCTCTCAAGTCAATATATTTAATAACAAATATTTACTCTTTGTATTTGTAAAGAATTTTGAAAAAATAATTTGTTTAATTATAAAAATTGAGTCAAAGTATTGAAATAACAATAACACTATCTACAAAGTAAGACTGAGACTCAGTTAAAATCAAGTATTGACTGGTGTAGGTTGACCGGCTAGTCAAGCGATAACAAGGGAAGAAATGAATTAAAAATAAAAGCTTTGAAATAACTCAAGGAAAGAAGTGTTGAAGTGAAAATTGTTCGAACAGGTCGGCAGATCGAGGGAACATAAGTGACATGGTGGAGAGGGTGTCAAAATATCTCCTAGTTGTTTACGGTGACAAATAGTGTTTGGAGACCAGTGTATTAGTTGGATCTTTCGAGGGAGAAGTTTTGAAGGTGCCTAGGTGAATGAGAAGTTTGAAGTTGATGCAAAATATATTCAAAAATACTCACAGCCTGTGTACCATGAAACTCGCTTAATAGATCGAGGTTGATCGTTCAAAAATATGGATGCTGAGGCTTCGTATGAAACACATCGATTGCAACAACTGTCCTAAACACCGACGTTTTTAAAGCCGTTTCAGTGTGGTTCCGATGGTGTGTCACTTGTTTGGTCGGTGTGCCTGGTGTCGCTGACGTCGTTGTTGATTTCTTTATTGCTGTTGCTTACCTCGTCATTAAGGTCGGTCTTAGGTGGTGGTATTTCCTTATTACTTTTGGTATCATCAAAAATTTTCTTATCATCACGGTCGTCATTAGCGGCATTTTGTTCCAATTTGATGAGTCCCTTTGCCTCACCTCCTTCTGGTGACGGCAATTTTATGGTGGGGGTGGGCTTAGGCTCCTGGCCATCGTTGCTGCTTTCATCGCCTGTTTGCCAAAAAGTGTTAAATTTATAAGGTGTAATAAAAGAAATTTTTTTGAAAAACGCTTTCAAAAATAGCTCCACGCAATTCGAGGAAAGAATGATCTAATTTGGAATTTTTCGAAAAAGTTGAGAAGTTCTAGTATTCGAAGTGGAAATAAACTAAAATTTGATTTTTTTATATTTTCATCTAATTAAAGTTAAATAGTTTTTTTAATTTATAACAAATTACGAATAATTATTGGAATATAAATAGGGCACGGAAGATAAGGAGTGTAGAATGGAGAAGTGAACAAACGCCACTAACCTGTCTGAGGCTTGAGCATCTGCAGAGGGCTGATCCAACCCTTCAACGACCTTTCCTTCCACCTCTGCTTGTTGGCCACTAGACAAGGCACCCAGCATCTGTTATGGTTTGAATTTTGATTTCAATTGGAGATTGAAATATTGTTTTGTTTGTGGCGTTGGGTTAACCTTCGTGTTCGAGTTTTTTTTTTGGAAAAAAACACAAAAATTATTCTTATACGTAGCTAAATTTTTTGTTTATACCTTGTAAATGTCGGAGTAGAAGTTGTGGTAGGAGTAGCGGCGGCAGCGGTAGTAGTGGTCGCAGCGTCCGTATTTAACGAGGCTGCTGTGGTGTCTGTGGAGCTTTTGTTCCTACTGCTTTCTTCACCTTCAGCACTTTCAGTTTTCATGGTTGGTGAAGTAGTGGAAGCTGGAAAGGATTGGAGGCTTGAAGTAATTCATGATAAAAATGCATTCGCTGTTGAAGAATCTTTCGGTAAAGACCAAGCAAGTATGCAACAGCCTCTTCGCTACATGGCTCTGATAAGATGAATGCTCCAGCCAGCAACTGCTGGCAATCACTAGCGACTTTGATGTAGAGTTTCTTAAAGGCAAAAAGACTAAGCGAAAAGAAAATATTTTTTAGGGATTTCGCATTTTTGTTTGAAGCTAAGGTTGAATAAACACCTTGAAAGGACACATTGAAAAAACGAAGATGGTAATACATTTTTGGGAGGAACTTTGGAAATAACTAAAAACAGCGAATGCAAGTATAAAGAACAGACCATTGGCGACAGGCGTGGCAGCTCGAGGCTTGCTCATCAGGTACACCAGTCTATCCACCATGTCTCCGAGCACTTGCAGACTCGGGTCCACAATGAAATTGATGAAGCCTGGAGAAGGCGTATGAGAAGGGAGGAAAAGAAAAAGAAGGGAGAAAAAGAAAGAAAAAGAACAAAAAAAAAAGCTAAAAAAAATAAGGGTAGAAGATGGAAGAGTAAAAAAATAAGAGAGAAAGTGGGAGAAACGAAAAGAGAAAAGGAAGATGTTGAGAAGGGTGGAGAAGCGGGTAGGTAACTAGTTGGCTTTAGTGACGATTCTATTTTTATTTTTGTAATTTTTGTTATATATTTAATACTGTCATAATAACCAAAAAAATAATAAAAAATGTTATTGAAATGTTATTAAGAAATATAAATATAAACAAATTCTTGTTTCACAATCGTCAGAACAAACAGCTTGTACCACGTACCGACTTGCGACTCCGCCACCAGAGTGTTCTGCCGGTGACACAGCGGAGAAACTGGAAGGTTCAAAAGCTCTTCTTGATCTCCCTAGAAAGTGGAAAAGTGAAAATGTTTGAAAGGTTGAAAAATAATTTTTGATTTTTGAAAAATTTATAGTAGTTTTGAAAATCTGTTTGATGTTTGGGAATACATTTTGCGAAATGAGAAAATTTTAAAAAGTAGTTTGGTTTGAATCGTAGGATATTAAATTGAAAAATATAAAAAAACTGAATTATTTTATTCATTTCTTTATTAGCCTTTGTATATGCCTTTTAGCATTTTGTTCAGAAGGGCCCCCATAGAAACGGGTTTACTCGCTGTGAGCTACTAGTTGACTGGGCCACTCCACGACGACGTCTGTTCTTTACTTGTGTTATCGCTTTTTATAACTCAAACCTGAGCTTAGCCGAGAATCGAACCCTGAGACTTACGTTTGCAAATCGGGCTTACTACAAGCGCAAGGAAAATTGTGAAACAGTTTTGTGTAGAAAAGAAAACTGAATTGAAAAAATCGTGTTAAGATTTCGAAAGTTGGAGAATATTTCATGAGTTTATATTTTTAAAATTGACAGAGAGAACGTGTCTAATAAATATTGAAGGTTTTTGGAACTAGCTCAAACTTCAAAAACAACTTCGAAAGTTCCTAAATTTTGCACGCTGAGTATTTGAGTTAGTGATGAATCAAGCTAATGTTGAAATATAATTCGGAATATTATTTTAAAATTTCGCAAAAATAGGTAACATTATTATTTTTATAAATTATAAAAATGAAATTGAAGATTTTGGAGATAATAACAAGGCACAGGCGAGTAAGCAATAAAACATACATAGCTCTGTGCTATAAATCGCACCGAAAGCAGCCATGCAAAAGACTTCTGGGTAGGATTTTAACTTTAAATTTCAAAGCTGCGGAATTGTTGTATTCAAGTGGAGTCGTCAGCGCAAGCTTTGTGCATGTGAGAGGCCCTCTTCTAAATCCTGCTGACGTCAGCGGCCCGCGCTGGTGCATGCACGACTAACAAGGACGTTTTATGCTGCTTTTATGGACGCGTACTTTCGCAAAAACCAACGTATCTCGCTGCGACGATGCAAGCTCGTTCACGCACATGAGTGCTTAATAAAATTACTACGAGGAAATTAATATCTAATAAATTATTGAAGAAATAGCATAAACTACTTTTGAGGGAACATGAAAGACCCTCCTATAAAACCACGCTTTATTAGATTATTCTGAAATGTTGCCTGAACACGGACTAATCACACTAAACAACTAATGATGCTTCATTCGGGCAGTATAATGAGAGCTGTGGAGCATGCAGCATTCATGGCTTACTTCCCTCAAAGCCTCGACATTTCCACCCAACAGAAAAAAATCTTTTTGTGAAGAAGTAAACGGAGCTTGAACGAAAAAATAAAGTGTTCTGCGAAAAAAAACGCTTAGAATGGTCAGGCGAATGCTCGAAGCGCTGCACGAGGTGTTTGCAACGCACGTTGGCCTCTCTTTCTAACAACTACTGGAAGCTGTTCAAGAATGGCTTTCAAGGTTTCAGTGCATTGTGTTGATCAGGAGATTATTCTGCAAACATTTTGAACAAGAAAAAATATTTTAGGCCACTTTCAAGCCGAAAAAAAAGCTTCGACGCATGAAAGAGTTTTGTTTGTTATATCGAATAAAAGGTTTAAGCAAATAAAAAATCTGATCATTGGTCAGCCATTGATGAGCTCACGACTCCATTCAGTTTTTTAAAACAAAATGTAATTAATCCTAATTAAATCAATTAGTCCTGATTTGAGTGGAGCCTTCAGTCCGAAATAAAATGGAAAACGAACCTTGCTTGAACTATACAAGATACGGGTTACATAAATGAATGAGCTTTACTTACAAAATTAATCAAACTATATAATTCAACATAAGATAAAATTAGATTAGCTTGGGTTAGTTAAGATCAGACCAGAATATTTGATTAGCTTAGATCAGATTATATTAGATCAGTTTAGGTCGGATAATACCAGTTTAGATTAGAATAGCTTGTGAACCTGTCTGAAAAACTCTTCCATGAGCAGCTCGGTCCATTTGCTATGAACAGACCAGTCCTTGGCAGGGTGGCTGATGTCGCAACAGTGAACCACCAGCGAGAGCGCCTTGGTGTTCTCGATGCTGACGTTGTGGTGGTGAGTGCTTGGTGTGCGTTGGTGTTGGTGCTCAGTGAGATTTGTGAGAAAAATGAGAATTTATCGGGTATGTATGTATATACAATACAATACAAACACGAATATTTTTATAGTTGCATTAGCCTCCAGAGTCTTATCTATGATAGTAGATCACTCAGCTAATGACGTTGTATTAGAGCCCAGCTCAATACATGGAAAAAGTATATACAATATTATACTATAGAAATTGATTTTGGTTTATCTCAGGTAGGGTCTGTGATTGCTTGATGCTTGTGGAGGCTTGCGTCAGTGAATGTTCGTTAATGCCTATGTAAGTTACTCTTCGTAATGGCTGTAATAATGGCAAAGGATAATGGAAGAATTATCTTTGAAGTGAATGTTGAGAATAGATTAGGCCTGAAAAAATGACGATAAGGAATATAAAGTAGAAAATGAAGCCTTTGTATGGAATGCTAAGTTGTCAGCTTACGTTTCTTGCATAGAGAGGGCGTGCTTGACGGTTTTGAGTTGTTGGAAGTGGAAGGACATGTCGGTGGCGAGGACCACTTCGATCAGAATGCCCCTCAGCTCCCTGCAGGATCGAACGTGGAACTTCAAGAAGATATACAACTTTCTATTTAACTGCAACTCTGCACTCGCCTCATCTTCGCTGCTAAGTCATGCCTTTGGGGTATTTAGCTGTAACAAGTGCTTCAGAACCCGGTCCACGTAGCTTAAAAAGCTTCAACGGGTGCACCGGCATTAAACCACTTCGTCATTTTATGCCATTAGACCGAAAAACTTTCTTAATAACGGAAAAAGGTCACTCCAGTGCAAAGCCTTTATTGCGAACTCTTGCCTTCTTACGCCACCCGTGATATTCTTTTAATCAAAATTAACATGCATCTGGAATATATCAAGGACTTTTCCATGAATGAAGCTTTGAAGCGCTTTGAACTCACGTCTGGAAACTTTATTTTTTGAAATGTTTCGAAGCCTCAAGGAGAGACGATCAATCACCTGAAGTCGTCGGTCTTGAGATTGGCGAGGATGTTGAGGTCGTCCTCCTTGAGGAGGCGGAAGGCAGCGCTCAAGTGGTGGTTTTCAAGCACCGACTTGTCGTTGTACAAAAGAGCCGTTTCGGAACTGCGGATTGGATGGGTGAGTGGATAAATGGGTGGATAAGTATGTGGATGGGTGGGTAACTTGGTGGAAAGATGAGTGAGTTGATATTTATTGAGCTAAAATCCTAAAGACAAAAACAACGCCTCTGTACCCAAGGTGGATGGGTGGATGGATTGGTAAATAGTTTCGTGAATAAGTGGATGAGTGGTGAGTGAATGGGTGGAGAAGTCAATGGTTGATGGTGAAGTGATGAAAACCTCGAACAATCAAAGTGTGGAGTTGCAGCCGACTTGATAAATGTGTGGATAAACGAAGGCGAAAGCTGGAGGATAAAAGATAAGAGCAAGGGTGCACGACTTTTCAATTAATTATATGAGTCTTAAAGTGCTTGCGATAGTTTGAACGAGTGAGTTAGCTTGACGATAATTCCAGAGTGATGAATGGTAGGCTGCTGCTGACGTGGAACAAGCAGAAAGTGTGCTGATTAAATATAATAACGATTCCACGATAATAATAATGATGATGATGATGAGGATGATGATGATGATGATGATGATGATGATGATGATGATGATGATGATGATGATGATGATGATGATGATGATGATGATGATGATGATGATGCTGATGATGATGATGATGATGATAATGATGATGATGATGATGATGATGATGATGATGATGATGATGATGATGATGATGATGATGATGATGATGATGATGATGATGATGATGATGATGATGATAATGATGATGATGATGATGATGATGATGATGATGATGATGACGATGATGATGATGATGATGATGATGATGATGATGATGATGATGATGATGATGATGATGATGATGACGACGATGATGATGACGATGATGATGATGACGATGATGATGATGACGATGACGAGGACGATGATAACGATGACGATGACGATGAAGATAGATGGAAGGATAACACTGTCTTAGCCTTGAAAGTCTGGCCCTTGAAAGCCCAATAAGGAGCGCCAATTGAGAATGAGTAGTTGATTACACGCAAAGAAGGACGCCAGTTGAAAAGCGCTGAAGAACAATTTTGACTGGGCGTGTATAAGTGCTCGGGACACCGACAAGTGTCAACTGACCAAATATTCCGGAGCGGTATTAAGTTACAATAAAAAACAAATCTTCAACACAATAACCACCTATTCTGAAAAATGCAAATTAAGCGTCAGAAGAACATTCAGGCGTAGGTTAGGCACGCAGGCGGATGAGTGTTTGACAAGGGTTGTGGGTCCATATGGCTAATTATTTGGGAGAAGCTGAAGTGCTAATGAGATTGTTCGATACATCCACATGTGGGAAGGTCATTGACTTGCTTGTTTGCAAGGTGGTGCGTTCCATTTTGTGTGCTTTCATGGCAACGAAAGTGCCATTTTGTGCATTTTAAATCTGCTTCGACTTACTTTTTTATTTGTCTATGTGTGTTTCCAACCCCTCTTGTATGACTTTTCACAGATTGTTTATATGGGTTATAAAAAGGTTTCATGACTGATCAATGTTTTTTATGCGGCATTGTTATTTGTCTGTTCCTCGTGTATGTATTCATTGTGTGAACGAGTGTTTTATTTTCATATTTTTATGTTCATTCCTACGCCTTTATTGTTTATTTTTATGTATGCGTTGTGTATTTTGTTTATTTTTTTAATGTATTTTTGTATATTTTTGTATCTGTGCGTTCATCCGTGTGTTTTCCTTCAAGTGCGTGAATGATTACGCTTCGGGAAAGCATTTTTGTTATGACTGCTAGCTGTAGTTGCTAACATGCATGTGTGATCAGCGTGATATATGAACCTTTTGATTACCACGTTGCTACAAAGCGCCTTCGTAAAATAAAACAAAAAAAAAATTTTCAAGAATTCTTTTGAAAATTATAAAATAAACAAAAATAGTAGTTTCATTTTTTTTTAAATTTTCAAATTTTTTTGAAAGAAGCTTTTACCGAGTAAAGATGTGCAAATAAAATATTAAAAGACAGTTGAAATAGTTGCGCATGACTGGCTGAGTTAACAAGAGAAGGCTTTTATGGACTGGAGATAAAGGACCCTGCATTCGAATGACAGCTAGCGTGCACTCCGATGCACAAATGGAAGCGCTAAATGAAGAGGACCCAGTGAGAAAGTATTAAAATTTAAGTAAAAGAAAACCATTTGTTAAAGCTGAGCTTTACATCTTATTTTTGGAATCTGGGTTTTTTTTCAAGTTTACATTGGAAAAAATCTTGACAGTCAATTGAACTTTTTTATACTTTTGTGAAAAGTTTTCAATGAAAATTCATGATGGAAGAGTTAACTTAAATAATTAATTTCAAACAACAACTTATTGTGAACATGAAACTTCGAATATAATTTGAACATTTTTTCAAGCTTTGTTATTATAAGTTTTTTGAAAGATTTATTTAATATAAATTAAACATTTCCATTTCACAAGGTTTATTTTCAAAATTGATCATTCTTTAAAAGCTTTTACCGAAAAATCTACTCTGAGAATAATTTTAAGATTTTATTTCAAGGAATTTATATGGTAGTCAATTATCTTCAGTGGGACTTCAAAAAGGAGTTTACGTCAAAAAACTCGGAGTAAGAAGCTTTATGTTTTTGTGAAGAAGCTAAGAAATCTTGAAGCTATTTAAATGAAGACAGAAGCCACCGCCAAACTTCCTAAATGTGATTAAGAAATGTTTTTTTCTCAAGAACATTTTCACGAAATTGTATATAATAAAAAATATATTTTATTCGTGTATTCCCTCCCTTGTCCCCGCTTTTACAAATTTTTACATTCGCTCACGATTTCGCCAAAACACGAAAGAATTCACCTATCCACAAAAGGGTCCCACGTGATTAACTAGTATCAATAAGAGCACTCACTAGGTGTTGATGTGGAAGGAGTTGGTGGTGCCTGTGTGTTCGTAGTCGTGGATGAGCGAAGCCAGAATGGAGGAAAAGACCTCCAAGTCCGAAAACCAGGTCTGTGTGTGGCGATGGAGTTTTGGACAGTAATGTGGTTGTTCGTATAGTATCGTATCGGCTTTGGTGGTGGAAACCGAGGGAGAATGATTAATTAAAGCAAGAACGGCGCAAGGCGTCAGCACGAGGTACCTCCAAGTGCAAACAGATCAACAATAAGTTAATCAAACACAAATTGACGACACCACAACGGAACAATGAGATATGCTAAATAAACTCAACTATTAAAATTCAATGCAATATGATACAAAACAATTGGCATTTCAAAACAAAAATATGAAAGAGTTGAAAACTTATTTTTTTAAAATAAAAAATAATTGGAATTTTTCTTCGAAACATAAAGAATGTACTTGATGAAAATAAAATAGCACACAACACAGGGTATTATATCACACTTCACCACATTAAACCACAAGAGGTGAAATACAAACAGTGTTTTATTAAAATGATGTGAATCAAAAATTGTTTCAGAACTACAACGAAAATCCCATTTCCTCTTGACTCGTTCAAAGTTTAATTAAATCCACTTCTTTCATCAGACTTTATTTGTGTTGGAAATATTGCTCCAGCGATTTTGTCGCGCGCAAAAGAATGTAAGCGTACACGTTCGTAATTAGAAGTTGGAAATTAAATTTGTCTTTGAGAAGTAACACAATTAGATGGCATATAAAAAAGTAGCGAAAACAACAGAGAAGAAAGGGAGCGATTTGGAGTATATGGTGGTCATTATTTTCCATCCACGGCAGCATCACGCCATAACGACTGCCTTTCATTCAGCTTATTCATACGACATTGGTCATTTTTCCGCTAGTGCTGGGTGCTGGGGGGTCCTAATGCTAATTTTAGTTCACTTCATGACGCTTATAACTCTAAATAAGTGGCTGGGATTGTCCATGAATGACCACCGAAAGCATTAATACACGAAAGCTATAGTTTCTTGTACCACTTTAACTTGCATTAATATTATTATGAAACTATCGATGAAAATAAATCTACTAAATAAATCAATAAACTGAAACTTGAAATAAGAACCACAGTTATTACTACTCTTGCTACACATCTTGTTATGCTGAATGAATAATGGATGTAAAACTGTACTTTTGGCGGACCATTTTTTTACGAACATCGAAACTGAAATAACTGAAAGATTCCAACACTTTCATGCAAGCCACCACCCAATTAGTTGAACATTGAACATTCTAGTACCATCATCAACGCCTAAAAATCATTTATCAATATTTCTTCTAATTCCGACCGTTAGTCCAGAAGTCTTTAGGACGTGGTGGGAGGTTTGTGCTACATCGGCTGCGTGGGTGTGGTTGTGGTAGGGGTTTGAGTACTTGTTGTATCCCTGCTCCAGTCGAAGTAGAAACTGCTCCAACTTTGTGACGTTGATCTGGTGGTGGTGGTGGTGGTGGTGGTGGCAATGGTGGTGGTGGCAATGGTGGTGGCGGCAATGGTGGTGGCGGCAATGGTGGTGGCGGCAATGGTGGTGGCGGCATGGTGGTGGCGGCAATGGTGGTGGCGGCAATGGTGGCGGCAATGGTGGCGGCAGCAATGGTGGTGACGATGGTGGCTATAGCTGTTGGCGGTGGTTGTCATGGTGGATGTTAGAGGTGTTGGTTGATGTTGGTGGTAGTGGTTGTCGTGATGGATGTCAAGAATGCTGGTTGAATTCAGTAGTTGGGGTTGAAGTTGTCTGGAAATGGTAGTAAAGGGTGTGGTTGGTGTGTCATCGCATGGAGTAGGTGTCCGGTGTAGCGATGGTGAATGCATTGGTGGGCGAAATTGGTGGGGCGGAATAGAAATCAAAGCAAAACTTTTGCAAAATGAAAACTGAATTTAGAGTGTAAAAAAAGTTAAAAATAAAAAAAAACTAACTGCAGTCATAATTGCTCGAAGATTATTCCTTACATAAGAAAAACGTTCTGTAATGTATTTTAAATTACATGTTTAGATTTTATCCTGATAAAACGATTTTTGTGAAATAAAAACTAAAATAACAAGACTTCATTGAAACTCTTTTTTCAAATTTAAAGAGTGAAATACACTTTTATATATTTTTTCAAAACAATGCAGCTGCATTAAAAAGGTGATGATGTACAGTCAAACTGGAATTTAATTTTGTAAAATAATAATGCATATAAGGAAAGTTTTTTTTGTTGAAAAATTGAAAATACTTTGAAAGAATGGAGAATATGATTCTGAACACAAAGGAAGATATAAACCAAAATAATTTGAAATTTTTGAAAAGAAAGTGAATTATGAAAAATAATCAAACAATAAATAAAAAAGTTATTTTTTGTTATCAACCAACCCAATCAAAGAATGTTTCATATTTTAATGTAGACCCAATGGATCAATTGACAAGAGAGAATTATTGATCAAACTGATTTGATGGTATGTTTTGAAGCATTAGGATGGAATCGGACGTTTACTGAGAACCTTGAATTTGTTGATGAAGTCGTAGCGGTTGAGGAGTTCGTATCCGACGAACTTGAGTGAGTGTCCGTCCGAGATCTCGTTAAGTTCAAGAACGTTGAACGACCAGTCATCTATGGTCTGTGTGGTAGAGAGTTGTGCTCTTGAGCAGTGGCTTGAGAACATTGTGGGAGGGGGGGGGGGTGGTGCAGATAGTGGTTTGGAAAGGTAGCGTGTGAGATATTGCGGATGGTGGCTTGGGAAGATGATGTGTAGGGTGATGTGGATGGTGGCGTGGGAGGGCGGTGTAGACGATGGTTTGATATACTTGGTTGGAGGTGTACTGCGTTATTTAAAAGGCAGTTTGAAGGTTTTCAAAAACATGGTAAAAAAAACTTTGAAAATTAAGTAACTGAAAATAGTCAATAAAACTACATTGATAAACATCACAATGCTCGACATCAGAATAATGAAGGCTAGACATGAGGTTCGTTAAAAAGTACAAAAAAAATGTCTGAAAGAATTTTGTGAAGATACATCGGTTTGCGTTAGAAATACTTCAAAAATGAGTTTGAAGTACGATCGAGCTTAGAAGCCTCAAAAAAAATGAATACAACTGAAAATAGCTTCTTTATTAGAATTTTTGGATCAAATAATTTCAGTTTGGAACGTCGAAAACGTATGGATCACCCATTGAGTTTAATTTTGGAGAAAAAAAAAAAAAAAAAAGCGACAGAAAAGTAACACAAAGTTGGTGCGCACAATAAAAAATATTTTAACAAAAGTCTGCTGATTTCTTTAAAAATGATCACAAAAATCAAAAAGAAAAAGCTCAAGCGATTGTAGTTGGAGTAAAAAATGAGACAAAAGTGTCATTGGTTTCAGAAGTGGAGTTATTACCCTCATTCATATCCAAATATTAGTTGCCGAAAAAGTGTCGAATGTTGCTTCTGACGACGAAGCACTCCATTTGTTCACGCCTCAAGCACTGGCCCCCATCAACTCGTCAAGTTTGCGTTCAGAACTTTGGAGTTTGTGACTCAATTAACTTTTGAACATGTTATTAGCATTTTAAAACAGCTCGGAACTTCTCGTCTCAGAAATTTAAACAAAAAACTCAGTGGACTTGTGGTGTCAAAGCTTTGCTATGTCAGCGTGGATGCCGGCTGGAAGGGTCGTCTTAAGCCGCTGTAGGGAAGCTTGCAGGAGCTTCCATACAACGCCAGCACTTTACCAATGGTTCGCCTGTTCTTCCATGGTGTTGCAACTTGAACTCAAGCTCCTGACTTAGTAGTGTTGGTAGCAATGCCGTTGGGAGCCAAAAAGAAAACAGTGAGTTGTTTTATAAAAAGTTACAACCCTCTTTTGAATAGTTTCCCAACAAAAATCGTTTCAAGCTTAATGCATAGTTGTACATTTTGAGAGTTATTTCTGGAGGGATGCATAAGTCATGGGAGGAATGGTGTGTTTGATTAATCGTTGCAATCAATGATTCTCCCGTGAAATTTTTCAACGCCTTTTTTTGTTTTGTACTTCCGCAGAGACATTACGTGTGTACTTGCCAATGCGGGTGTTGGTGATAATCGAGGCATGTTCATAACTCCGAGGGATGCGTACCTTGAGCACATGAAGCCTATCTAGATACAACAACGTTAGCGGAAAACTCATAAAGCGATCACTGGAAAGTGTGGAACGATGCAGTAAATATGATGCAATATTAGGTTAGCGGTGGCTTGTGAGTAGGGCGGAGAAGAAGGCAAGAGGGTGGGTGGCCCAGGAAGTGTTAAAACTGATGTAACATTTTTGTTTTTTTATTTTTTTGTGATTGCTTTGTAAAATGCTGTTATCAAAGCGAAGTGGAAGTGGTTTATCAGTTATAAATTTTCAGTTTTTGATGTTCACAAATTAAATTTCCTAAGCGAAGCGCCTTTTTCTCAAAAAAAAAAATAAAATTAGTAGCACCCTTTTGTTTGGAGTTTCAGACGAATGTGACGTTTTGTTCATTTATGATGCCACATTCAGCTGTTGACTGTCGTCAAATGTGGCGGGGCGTAGTGAGATAAGGCCAAAAATAATGGAAAATTGAATTTGAAAAAAATACAAAAAATATTTTTTTTATTTTGGGAAATTTTGTTTCGGAATGTTTCAGGCAACGTCTCGACACGCACAAGCAGGAGACCCGTCAAAAGATTCACTGGGATTTTTATTTGTTTTTAAAAACTCATGTAGCATTTTAAAAATAGTGAAAGCTACCAAAGCCAATAACATTGGGAGGTTTTTCGTCTTGGAAAGCAAAAGCTAAAGAGGTTTTGGAATTTTAAAATGCACGTAAGTTTTAAAACTAAACTCAGTCACTGCCCTGTCTTTGTTGAATAGCCTCTTTCGTCAACGTTTCGAATCATTATTTATACTCCCGACACAACGAGGTGAAGGATGACATAAAGGAAACAATGACGATAAAACACAAATTGAATAAGGATGGCTAATAAAAAAAACTTTTTTTTGTATCATTATTTTTATTTATTTTATTAGTTATTTTTTAATCTTTATTATCATGGCCATCGTCATTTCTATCATCATCTTCTTCATTTTTTTTTCTTTTTCTTCTTCTTTTTCTTCTTCTTTTTCTTTTTCTTCTTCTTCTTCTTCTTTTTCTTTTTCTTTTTCTTCATCATCTTCTTCTTCTTCTTCTTCCTCTTCTTCTTCTTCTTCTTTTTCTTCTTCTTCTTCTTCTTCTTCTTCTTCTTCTTCTTCTTCTTCTTCTTCTTCTTCTTTTTCTTCTTCTTCTTCTTCTTCTTCTTCTTCTTCTTCTTCTTCTTCTTCTTCTTCTTCTTCTTCTTCTTCTTCTTCTTCTTCTTCTTCTTCTTCTTCTTCTTCTTCTTCTTCTTCTTCTTCTTCTTCTTCTTCTTCTTCTTCTTCTTCTTCTTCTTCTTCTTCTTCTTCTTCTTCTTCTTCTTCTTCTTCTTCTTCTTCTTCTTCTTCTTCTTCTTCTTCTTCTTCTTCTTCTTCTTCTTCTTCTTCTTCTTCTTCTTCTTCTTCTTCTTCTTCTTCTTCTTCTTCTTCTTCTTCTTCTTCTTCTTCTTCTTCTTCTTCTTCTTCTTCTTCCTCCTCCTCATGCTCGTCTTCATCTTCAACACCATCACGTACTGATGGTGGTGCGTGTACGACATATAAGAGCGGAGATGCGAAGAAGACTCGACAAAATAAAATCGATTATAATAACAACGATAATGAAAAAAGAATTTGACGAAAAAAATATAATTATAATAAAGAAAAATAAATATAATTATAATAAAGAAAAATAAATATAATTATAATAAAGAAAAATAAATACAATTAAAAAAATTAATTATTTAATAAAATAAATAACAATAGTAATAATGATAATTGTATTTAAAATATCGAATGAAAAAAAAAGAAGAAAAATGGAAAAAACAAATCTTGGGAAAGTAAATGATTATGACAAACGTGTACTGGACATCTCTTCGGTCCTAGCACATATTTTTGGCAATGTTGCACGGAAGGCAATAAAAGAAAAATCAAACGTCAACAACCTCGGAAAAAAATCTGATAATAGAAAAATAAATAAAAACTGGAATAAAAAACAATCAATAACTGATCCAAAAAATCCGAATGCAAGAAAGCTTAAAAAAAGATATAATAAAGCTTGGAAACCGACAAAAACAATTGAAAATAAAGATAAAAATAATTTTGAACAATAACACATCCCTTTAAACAATAACAAAACTTTTTAAACAATAAAGAAACCACTGAAACCATGATAAGGCCGTTGAAAATGAAAAAAAATAATTGTAAAAAATAAGCAATGATACAAAAAGGGAGTCTGAATGATGGTTGCAGGCAGTGATATGGAAAATGAGAACTGCAAGGCGAAGATGGGAGTTGTCGATGAAAGGCTTCATGGTCGGTGGTGTGACGGTCTACGGAGGGTTACTAATGTGGTTGGGATCGATTTATAAAAACGTAAATAAGCACACAACATAGAAACTGGCACACACCCAAGCACACCCGCAGGCATACCGGCACACACACACACACACACACACACACACACACACACACACACACACACACACACACACACACACACACACACACACACACACACACACACACACACAAACCCACACACACACACACACACACACACACACACACACACACACACACACACACATCAGTTTCAGTAATTCCATCTTGGTTTCAATATTAGATGAAGTATGAAATGTTAACGGAAGTTCTCTAAACTGAAGAGCTTAGTAAGATAAGGCAATCAATCTGGTCACCAGCTCGCTACCACCCCTTAACTTCGCTATCCCATTGAAGTATGCCAAAATGATGAAAATAATAGTAACCTAATGTCTATTTTGCATTGAAATCAATTGAATAACTTTGAAATTTCACATAAAAATTTGATTATTCTTAAAAGGTGCACCGATGAGCTTTTACTATTCGAATTGCTTTGCAAAGTCAAAGTGATGAGCAAAGCCAATTTCAATTCCTACGAGTGTAGTTGTTATATGGCCTAAATTTTGAAATCTTTTTGCGAGTTTAAAAGAAGAAACAATTGTAAAGAGGTTTATCTGAAAAATACTAAAATAGAATGACACCGCTTGAAACGATTACCTCCATGAACAGAGGAATCACTTGTGAAGAGCTTTCACGAAGTAACCCTCAATGGAGAGGTGAAGACATATTTTCTACTTTACAAACAAGCATACAAACATATACATACAAACATCCATGAACATGTGAGAAATTATGTGCACAAAAACACACGCATACAGACAGAAAGATACACATAGTTATAAAGACATGCGTACACACACACCTTCATGTGGGCAGAAACCTTTCCTGGTACCTTGAAGCCTCCAGAGCAACAGATCCTCCGGTAAATCCTTGAAAAGGTGTGTGTATTGTTGTTTTGTATGCTATTTTTTTGTTTTTTATTGTGTTATGCGTTTGTTGCGTTGTATGTGTAGTGTTATGTATTTATTGAGTTATAAGGGTGTTGTGTTAGGTATGTGTTGCTGGAATGTGTTATTTGTGTTTTATATGTTTTTTGTTATCGCCAAATGTTTTATACGTTGTAGATGCTCGTTTGATCATCTTTTTTAATTTCATATGTAGTAATTGTATCTCTTTTTTATGAGTTTTTTTCTGTTGGACAAGCGGCGTTGAATAAGTTTTGTGTGCTATTTTGCAAGCAGGGCGTAGATGGTGTGAGAAAATTCAATGAAATTTCAATAATTTCACTAATGGCTCCCGAATTTCAATTATTCCAAGTTCTTGGAATAATTGAAGGCGGTTCTGGTTGCAAGTTTAAGAATAGAATTATTTTCAAATTATTCTCGAATATTCCTGATAACCTGGATACAACTTTGAAGAATGCATCAATCCATCACTTGCTGAATCTTTCCGAAAAAGATCGTAAATCCATTTAATTTCCCAAATTTGAACCTATTTTAAAACTGAAAAAAATCTAAAAAGTTGATTTTAATCCCCAAAAGCAGAATTTGAACAAGTAAAAGTCAGTTACAAAATCTTCAAAACTTGAAATTAAAAATATGAATTAACGATCAAATTTAAATTCCAAACAAACGTGACTCGAAACCCATATATAAATTAAATGCTCTCATATTTTATTAACTTTTTAAAAGTTTTTTTCACTCTATGGTAACTTTTCAAAGCCATTATTTCGACTCTATGGTTCGTTTTCGTCGTAATTATTTTGGCGATAATTAATTATTTTGAAAAACCTTTTATCGTTTCATTTTAAAATTTTTATTTTTGAAAATTCACCCACGTTTAGTTTTTGTTTAAAGTAATAAGTTCACGACAGTTTCTACACGTTTTTCCACTTCTACTATTTTCAGCGTTTGTCTGAATTTGCCCCAATAAATATCACACAAAAATTCAGCTTCATTATATCATGACCCGTGTTTGTGGCTTGGAAGCAATTCTTTTGAAAACTATTCAAATTTTAAAATTAATGTAATAAACTACTGTTTCATTATTTCCTGAATGGGTATTTGAAAAAAATATTATTTACGACTGAATTATTTATGTAAATATGATACAACAAAAAAAACTTACAACTACATAATACGAAAAATATTTAAAAAAACTCAAATACAATTCGATAAAAGTACAAATATTATTTTAGTCGCATTAACCCCATAGAGTCTCGAGGCCAAAATAATATATTTTTCCGACAACAACTCAGAGGATCAACCTGAATCAGCGTTGAGTCAACCTGACAATGAAATGCCATCGATTGGCTTCTCACACGATTCATTCGCTCCAGCATCCTTCATGTTGTGTCACCACACCATCCGAACCACCACCACTACCACCACAGTTCTCAGTTACGGATTAGTCGCGGTGGACTGCTGTTGCTCCGTGCTGTACAACCCATCGTAATGTTGCCTTGTGTTGTACAACACATCGTGATGTTGTTTTGTGTAGTACAACACATCGTGATGTTGCTTTGTGTTGTACAACACACCAAAGTGCAAACGAAATCAACAGGAAACATAGCAATGAATGACCACACTCCGCACGCCTAACCACCAGCTGCACCCTTCATCGACAAGCCACTGCCTCATTACCACGATCGATAAAGCTCTCACAATTTAAGTCCAGACTTGAACGTAATTCTTCCAACTGGCCTCTGAGATTAAGCTATATTCCTCATTAATAAAGGTCCGAACAGGACGTCGTGGGCCTTATTTATTTTTAATTAGGTTTTTTATTAGTGCAATTGTTGAAATTATTAGATTTATGAGTTTAATGGTTATTACATACATTGAGTAAATTTAATAAACTAATGTATAATCGTATAAATGCATAATGATTATTGGTATAATATTAATCAGAGATCATTATGATAACCTTCATAAGTGATCATATAATAATATAAATGATTGTATATTACATTTGTTTCATAAATTCACTGAGTCAATCCAGACAGACGTTGAAAATGTTAAAAATGGAAAAGGCATAGTTAATCGTCATAAAACTAAATAATAGGAAATGAAACGCTATATGAATTTGAATTAAGAGATGACAAAATTTAACGTTTCTCTGAAAAATGAATTATGAATTGTCATAAGAGCAATGAACATCGAAGAGAGAATCAAAAAAATAGACTGAAGGTTAGAAAGAGAATACTTGCTAAGATCAAAGAGCTATTGAATAACATTTTATTTTGTGAGAGGATTATGGTTCAAGGGGCCAAAAACATTCTTCTTTTCCGTTTTAGCCAGCTCACACATGCCTTGAAAGGTTATTTTGGAGAAACATTGCTACAAAACTTTGATACACCTTTCACTATTTGCTTGCTTTCAGTTGTCAGTTTATGGAATCAACGAAGTCATTTAATCTTTTCAACGGCCCTGTTCTTTCATTACCTTTCTGACGCAATGAAGTTGTCTTCAAACTCTTGGAAACTCGTTGGGTAATTTTAAAAACGATTTTCATGTATGAAGGAGCTAAAGTTGTTGTGTTGTTTGACTTTTTCACTCCATGCTGCGTATTTCAAGGGAGGAAATGGCGAGGAAATGGCAAGGAAATCGACAACTTCTTAGACTTCGAAACAAGAGCTAACTATAACTCTTGGAAAAGTTGTAAAGTCGTGGTATTAATATTTGAAACTTGAAATAATAATAAATTAACAAAAATCATTCAAATAACAAAAGTAAAAAGAACGCATGAAACGGCCATTCACGCTTGATCACAACCAATACCAAGGATTATTATAATAAAAGAATTATTATCGTTTTTATATATTAAAATAAGTGCAATTCAAAGCAATAGTTCAAAATTACTTATTGAAGTCAGTGCAATACAAAGCACTACAAGGCAACACAAAAAAGACAAACAATACAAAGAAATACAAAGTGATACAAAGAAATACAAAGTGATACAAAGAAATACAAAGTGATACAAAGAAATACAAAGTGATACAAAAAATACAGTGAAACTAACAAATACAGTGATACTGAAAAATACAGTGATACTAACAAATATAGTGAGACTAATCAATACAAGGTGTTACTAAGCAACACATAGACACTAACTTGTCAACCATGAGGCCTGCTCTGATGGCTTGTGCCACACTTTTGAACTTTGGCTTTTCTTTCCTAGGCCTCTTCACGGGGCAGCTGGAGCTGGAACGACTGAAGGTGAGAGCCAACCAGTCTCTCACCTCCGCAGGCACCACGTTCGTCTCCACAGTATTCAGGATTGCCGTGTCATCCTCCTCCTCATCCCCAGCTTGCCTGGTGAAGTGTATTTGTGGGTGTTGTTGCAGATGTGCTAGTGTCTGTGAATGGAGGTGGTGGGCTTGTGAGTGTGATGCTGCGTGTTGCGGTGGGTGTGAGAGCTATTTGAAAAGGAAGTTTAATTTCAATCAAGTGCAATGATGATGGTGTGGAAACGCGTGGGAGATCTTGGTGAGATTGTAGAGGTTCAACAAAGGGTAGTATGAGTTTATGAAAAATTACCGCACTCTTCAGAGGTAGTAAACGCGGTGTTTTGTTGAAAAATGGCTAAAGTATTTTCGTTTGAAAAATTAAATTGAAGGAATAGTTTATAGGCTTGGTAGCGTTGATGTAAGCATTAGTTCCCTGAGAAGGTGGTTTCAAGAGGTGTCGGTCACGAAGAAGCATTAGAAAATTCTTGCCTAAAAACGTCTTTGAAATGTAATTCAAATGAGTTATTCCAAAACAAATTTACTCCTTGTTGAGTTGTCAGCGGATGCGAGATGATTGACAGTAAGAGAAGTGTTAATTAGCTTAGCAAACAAGTCTTTAAAGGTTTTTTTTGAATATTTCATTTCTATATGGACTATATGTATGTATGTATGTATGTATTTGTGTGTGTGTGTGTGTGTGTGTGTGTGTGTGTGTGTGTGTGTGTGTGTGTGTGTGTGTGTGTGTGTGTGTGTGTGTGTGTGTGTGTGTGTGTGTGTGTGTGTGTGTGTGTGTGTGTGTGTGTGTGTGTGTGTGTGTGTGTGTGTGTGTGTGTGTGTGTGTGTGTGTGTGTGTGTGTGTGTGTGTGTGTGTGTGTGTGTGTGTGTGTGTGTGTGTGTGTTGTGTGTGTGTGTGTGTGTGTGTGTGTGTGTGTGTGTGTGTGTGTGTGTGTGTGTGTGTGTGTGTGTGTGTGTGTGTGTGTGTGTGTGTGTGTGTGTGTGTGTGTGTGTGTGTGTGTGTGTGTGTGGGTGTGTGTGTGTGTGTGTGTGTGTGTGTGTGTGTGTGTGTGTGTGTGTGTGTGTGTGTGTGTGTGTGTGTGTGTGTGTGTGTGTGTGTGTGTGTGTGTGTGTGTGTGTGTGTGTGTGTGTGTGTGTGTTTAACAGAATTGAAAATAAAAACCAGTTTCAACAAATTTAAAAATAAAAGATCATAAGTTTTATCAATGAAGAAACAAAAACGTAGCACGAGCAAACAACCGTTGAAAGTTTATGCAAGCATACTCACATTTTTAGTACGTAATAACAAGGATTTAAAAAGACGGCTTCAAATTGATGTCTTAAATCAGAAGAGCAGTAATAAAGAGAAGGATACCAGAAAGTTACAACAAATTAAGATAACAATGATTTACATAAAATGTGGGAAATAAAAATGAAAAATTGAACATACATAACAAGGCCCAGCAAAAAAGATTACAGAAAACAAACATATAAACAAATTTTTCATGGAGGAAAGAGAAAAAGTGTCTATACCAAAGTCAAAAACAAATAACGAAAATGATTCATAAGAATTTCCACAAATTGACAAGTTCTAGAGATTTATCCTCAGCCGTGTAACCTTGCTGACAAGTGCAAGAACAAAAAAAATTTTGACAGGTGTGACAACAACAACATTTTTGACAAGTGTGACAACAACAACATTGTTGACAAGTGTGACAACAACAACAATGTTGACAAGTGTGACAACAACAACATTGTTGACAAGTGTGACACCAACGACGTTGTTGACAAGTGTGACAACAACAACTTTGTTGACAAGTGTGACAACAACAACAATGTTGACAAGTGTGACAACAACATCACTGTTGAAAAGTTGAAAAAGCAACTTACGCAGCTTCTTCTTCGGCCTTGGAGGCGTTTTTGAGGACGTTGATTGACAGTTGCACTGAGTTCCTGAGCTCTTCCCTCGATATGTTGTTGCCTTTCTCTATGCGCTCCAGGAGAGTCTTGAGTCTGCAACGGAGGTTCAGGGTAGTGGTTGGTTGTTGTTGTTGATGTTGTTGTTGATGTTGTTGTTGATGTTGTTGTTGATGTTGATGTTTTCCATGTTGTGGATGGTGGTAGTGGTGTTTGTTGGGTTGCTTGTCACTGATGTTGTGAGTGGTGTAGTTTGGTTAGTGGTAACTTCAGCGGAGATTTTCATTGGGTTTTTGGTTATTAGTTTGTTGGAGTTTATGGTTTTTAATATTGCTAATTTTCCTGCTGGTGGTGATTGATGTTGTGGTGGTAGGTTGTACTGGTTGGTTGTGGTTGTGGATTGTGGTGGTTGGTTGTGGTGTTCGGTTGAGGTGGTTGGTTGTGGTGGCTGGTTGCGGTTGGATATTATTTGGTGCTTGAGAGGGACTCATTAGCGACAGAAGGAATCGGATAGTTTGTAGAAACAATTCACGCTATGTCACGAACATTTAGAAACAATTAACTGAAGTTAATTTAAAAAAAACTTTCAAAAGAAAGTTTGGAAAATGTTTTTAGGATAGAGTTTAGAGTGGAATGGAGTGGATCGAGTATAAGAGAAAACACCCAATCAGCGAGCAACGGCTGCCACACCACAGCTGATGACGTGGTCGTGATGGTCTCGAACAGTTCCGAGAAAAGCTGTTTTTAAAATGACATTCAAAAAAAATGTGTGTGTTTTATCATCAGTGTACGCGAGTATGGAAAGAGTTTTCAAATCAAAATATTTTTAATTCAAAAAAAATACAATGGACAAAATCTGAACAGAAACCAAAAAAAAGGCTTTGTGTAATGTCATTTTCATAATGGTGATGTCAGAAGCCTTACGGCTGACGAGCGAAGAAAGCTATGAGCCTGGCTTTAAAGAAGGTTTTCACAGCACTTTCAGTTTTTCCATTTGAATTATTTGTACAATGTTTCGTTGACTGGAAATGTGGATAAGTGCCTAATTATTTAGAAAGTCAAAATGTGAAAATTTTTTTGGAGGTTTTTGGATTTTTTTGAAAACTTTTTTTTCGAAACTTTGAAAAAATGTTGAAGTGGAGATTGGGTAATTATGACGTTTCCAGTTAATTTGAAAGTTTTTTTTCCAAAAAATGTAATAAATTAAAACAACTTCAAACAAAAAGTGGATTCAAAGAATTTAAAAGTGAAGAAAAAAAGGTTAGAACTGACAAATACTTACCAAAGATATTAAAAAAAAAAAGGTTAATGGAGAATCCTTCGCCATCTATTTTTAGCATCATGTGGACTCAGCGAATGGATTGAAGACAAACACGTGAGAGTAACCAATATCGAAATGATTCTTTGAGTATCAAGAAGTAATTTCATTCATGCCGCAATGATTAGATTAGATCAGATTGAAAGCCTCTGACAAATTATAAACATCAAAGAAATAATTAAGAAAGAAGAGAAATCCAACTGGTGGATTGAAAAATGGACGCTTTTGCCAACGTCAATTCTCTCTACAAGGAGTCGCTTATGTGCTTTATGAGGTTGTTGTGTTCACAGGTGGTGGCGGTGGAGTCTTAGTAGTGCTGGTAGTCTTAGTAGCCGTTCTATCGGCGTTGTGTTGTTTCAGTGGTGGTTTTTGTGTTTTAGGGGTGGATGTTAGGTTGTGGTGGTGGATTTTGTGTTTTAGTGGTAGTTGTTTTGTTGTAGTGGTAGTTGTTTTGTTGTAGTGGTGGTTGTGTTGTTTCAGTGGTGGTTGTGTTGTTTCAGTGGTGGTTGTTGTGTTGTGGTGGTAGTTATTGTGTTGTAGTGGTAGTTGAGTTGTTTCAGTAGTGGTTGTTGTGTTGTTTCAGTAGTGGTTGTTGTGTGGTAAGGGTGGTTGGGTAGTTCTAATAGTTTTGTTGTTGTAGTAGAAGTCTCCTTGTTGTAGTGTTCGATTTTGTATTGTTGCAGTGGTAATAGTTGAATGGTTGTTGTTGTGGCTATAGTTTAAGTATTAATTTTTTTGAATTTACCTTTATCTCAACAATAAGTGGTGAAATTTTATAAAAGTAATTGCATTAGGTCGGGTTGATTAGTAAAAAAGTTAATAATGAAAATTTTCTTCTAACAGTGTTTTAGAAGGAAAGAAGGCGACCTATGTCTTCCAGAATGGTGATTCAATCAAGGTTGAAGTACGCGATCATTAACTTTTATTTCCCTCCCACACACCTTCCTAATCTCCACCACGATTTTCTTCTCATTTTCCTTTTATCATCATCATCATCATCATCATCATCATCATCATCATCATCATCATCATCATCATCATCATCATCATCATCATAATCATCATCATCATCATCATCATCATCATCATCATCATCATCATCATCATCATCATCATCATCATCAT
>OX387247.1:5700640-5705640 GCA_947562095.1 Branchellion lobata | reverse complement strand
ATGAATACTGATCAACCTGAACCACCAGAAGACCCTACACTGCAAGCCACCCGTGCATATTTTACGAGAAAATATCAAATGGACATTACAAAGACTATAACGAACTAGAGTGAATCATAACAGAAATAATTCTGTAGGGTTCATATGCTTTCAAACACCCAAAGAGTTGGAAAAGTGTGAATTATTCAACGGAAAGAATTAAAAGTGAACTTAAAATAATGCAGCAGTTATTAAAAAAAGAAAAAAAAGTACCTAGCATGAACTAACTTGCAAAAAAAGTGAATGAGCGTTGTTAGTGAAGCCTCATTAATGTGAACAGCAGCCTAAACACCTCGCTTTTGGCAGACTATACAATTTAGAGCTATCACAACGATCAATTATTTGGATTCTGAGGTTTGTAGGAGGTCAGTTTGAATTTACCAAAATACAGTTGGTAGTTGTTTTGCGGGTACTTGAGCAAGAAAGGGTAATGTTTTTTTACATACGCATGAAAATTTTCCACAACTTTACGCGAAAATCTTGCTCCATTAACTCTACAGCTGTTGGCTTAGTGGCTTGCAGGTGATTCCGAAACCCCGTTCGAAGCATCTTTTTTTCTCATTTCATGATGATTGCCGAATTCCTTGAGCGACTGAAGAGGTGGATAACATCTTGCGAGACTTATAAACGTGTCAAAAAACCACTAAAAGTGAAATAAAGACACTATGCTTGAAGCAGCTTGTTCAACTTACAAGCCTAACGTTCAAGTTACGCGAGTGTTGCGTAACGTTCAAAAACAAACAACCAAGTTAGTTTCATGAGCTCCACATCTCCAAACACCCTTCGAAAAGTTCAGCCTTCCAAGAGATGTTTCGCATTGTTTGTTATTTTTTCCGTTTCCACGCTGCAGTCTCGTAAGACTCGCGCCACAATCAGGTAGCAACAGCCTTCGACAAATTCAATGGCTGCCATTGAATCGAAACGATGCGATAAGTTGAAAAAAACTTTGAAAATGAGGAAAGTTTCGAGCATTAATGGCTCCGTAATGAAAGGACCTCTAGTTTATGCAGCCATTAAGAAAGACTTTTAAAGGAAAACCACGTTGAAACATTGTTAATAAACGAAAGTACGCCAACATGAAGATTTGATCGAAAACGTTCTCGTTTGATGTTGCTCTTGCCTCTTTTGAAGGCTAATTCTATGCGTGTACGTTGCTTGTCGCTAACTCTGATTTGTGTCGTCTTAATTTTGCTTAAAGGATGTTTATTCGCTCGTTTGGGAGAACGATGAGTTCGCCAAAACGTGAGGCTGTTTTTGTAGCGAGTTTCGTATCTCTCCAAAAAAAGCTCCACTTTTCATACGCTGCAGCTTTTGTAATAGTATCTTCCTGCCAAAGAAGTTGGCTCCATGACAGTGAAACTCACTTTATACTCGAAGATTAACATCACAAAATCTCCTTCACCAATAGTATAACTTATTTTCGGGGTAATTGAATGAAGAAGAGAAAGATCGTTGCATCTTTTGGCGAGTGGGTGTTTTCACAGAAATAATTCATAATTTAAAAAAAAAAAACCATTTTTTAAATTCTAAAAATGAAATATAAAAATTAATGTTGAAGGATCTGAAAAATATTCAGTCTTAGACTTGGAAATTCCCTCTGGGAGAAGCTAAGAAAAGTTTTTAAAATAAATTGAAAATATGATTATAACATGCCTGCCTCCTTTGTTCATGCACCCTCACTCCGTCCATGAGTTACTACAAAAGTATAATAACATGCCTCTCCATAAAAATCTGCCCATATATCACAAATGGCTTCTAAATCTTAATTTACTTTATGAATATCCCCAGGTCACTCTTACCTATTGCAATTTTCCAGTATTGGTTCTGAGACGGAACTTGAGACACAAAATGCTGCTACTTCGTTCTCCGCGAAATTCCCATCACAACGATGGTGATGAAACGAGAAGGCGTAGTGGCTGGGCTTTCACTAACGACTTGACTGCCGTGTGGTCAAGGAAGGATTTGATAGCTTTGGAATGAGTCGAGACTGGAAACAGCGTCGTATTCGTGGAAGAATTATTACAGAAGCTTTGGTCGTGGTTACGACGTAAAAACTCGAAAAGAAATGAAATTAAATTGGCTGAGAATTTCAAGGTTTGTGATTCTTAGCAAGTTATTTTCCGAACAAAAACGATTCAATTAAAAGGTAAAAAGGCCTGTTCCGAAGGTCTTTATCGCCTCGCATACAAATGGGCTGTCAGTCATTTGTTTGTTTTAAAAGAGACTCTAGACTGAAAGTAATTTCCGATTGAAGATTTATGAAAACTTGGAAATGGAAAGATAAGAAATTTCATCAAAATGCTTTTCGAAATGGAATCCGAAAGGAGATGAATGGATGCATAAATTATTAAGAGCTTGTGTGGAAGTGACAATGCAGGTCGCAAGGAAGAAAGGCATTTATCAAGAAAAAACACATTTTCTAGGTTTTTAAACGTTGCTTTTTATAAGCTTGATATTTTAGTAGGCTAGCTTGTTGATGGGTATGCTGTGTCTTTATTATTCCAAGACATCATCACATTTTGCCTCTTCATTCATCTTCATAAGAATCATAGACCAAATTTCTCATTGAGTTTTCATCCTTATTTTATTTTCATTTACTCAAAGCCTGTACGAACAGATGGCGAGAGCAGGTGAATGAGAGGCATTCATGCATATTCATGATCCTCGCGTCGCTACGTCTGTACTCAATTCTGTACTACAAATACTGCAGTTGCTCATATTGTTGTTTCCTGAACTAAGGTAATCCAATAAAATTTGAATGATAAGTTTAAAAGAAATTTTTGCATCATGTTTACCAAAAATAAAAATGAAAACACTCGTTCACCTATTGTTGTAGTTTCCTGATTGTTGTTATTACTATTCATTGAATGGAGGCTCATTTAATGAGCGCAACTTTTATCAGTCCTTCGCCATGCTTCAAAGCTTGCTGACCCTGCCTGGTCATTGCAATTCCCTTTTACGACCTCCATCACCACCGTACCTCAGGCATCAAAGAAGATCGAGATCACAAGACGACGTTACAACGACGTTACAGCGTGGCGTATCAAGTGCGCAATGCGATTGTAGAAGGTTTTTCAGACCTCGCTCGAAAGAGCTTAAAGTTTTTATTCGTTGGCACGTTTGTCTTAAAGTTCGATAAACCACAAAACAATAGATAGGCTATAAAAACACACAAAAAAATCTTTTAAAAACAGGCGTTTATACAAACCTAGACGCTCGTACTTACGCGTGCACAAACACACACACACACACACACACACACACACACACACACACACACACACACACACACACACACACACACACACACACACACACACACACACACACACACACACACACACACACACACACACACACACACACACACACACACACACACACACACACACACACACACACACACACACACACACACACACACACACACACACACACACAAACACACACAAACACACACACACACACACACACACACACGACCGCGCGCGCGCACATACACACACACACACGCACACGCGCACATACACACACACACACACACACACACACACACACACACACACACACACACACACACACACACACACACACACACACACACACACATCCATACGAACAAGCATTTATGAGTTTGCATAAGGATTCGATGGTTTGATCAGGGATGTGAAGAAGCACTCTCTTGGAGTGTTGTGAGGCTTGGAGGTGGTGGTGTGTGGTAGGTTGAATGACGAAGATTGGTCTTGATGGGTGGGCTAAAAATTATAACTGTGAGAGCGATTGAAGCGATAAGGTTCAAAAATGTAATGGAAATAGATGGAAAAACCGTTGGAGAAGTTGTTGGATGAAAGGCGGTGCAGGTTATAAGAAAGATGGAATTTGAAACAATGACAATTTGCGTTGCAATGGGTTGAGCCAGTTCAGTGTCGCAAAAGTTGGTTTTTCACGCAAGGAAACGCAAGTGCCAGCGCAAGCTTGTGCTGGTCTCATGAAGCCACTGTTCTGTTATTAGGGCGTAGTGACATAACTGTTTTTAGAGTAAGTAAGCTTATCAACGATTGAAACGACCATGCAGTTCAAGCTGCCAGTGTTTACTTTTTGTTGTTAATATTGTTGTTATTGCTGTCATTGTTGCTGTTGCTGTTGTTGTTATTGCTGTTGTTGTTGTTATTGATGTTGTTGTTGTTGTTGTTGTTGTTGTAAGTGTTGTTGTTGTTGGTGGTATTGTTGTTGTGAGCTAATTAACCCAGCCGTGTTCGAATATTTTTTGTTTTTGAACTTTCAAGAACGGGTCTACAATGATTAACGATACCTCTAGTCTTGTATCTTATATATATGCCTTCCTTACACAACATAAAACCTATCATTTAACACCAGTGAATTTTTTCTTTGCGAATTTTTAAATTGAAGTTCTGAGTTCGAACATATATGTATTTTTCAAAATGCAGAGATCTTTGTTTTAAAATTAGGAAAATTCCAAACTAGGTTCTGTCGTGTTGCAAGGATTTTCGGGGAAATTAGTTTTGAAAGAAAATTTTTCATACAAGCCAAAGCATGCTCAATTCTTCCGTTCATGCGTTCAGTAATCTTTGAAGCAAAATAGCATGTTTGTTTGTTCTGATTGTTCGAAATAGTGATGAAGAAGGTGGTAAAAAGACTGGTGGAGGTTAAGATGGAGGTAGTTGTGTGTGTGTGTGTGTGTGTGTGTGTGTGTGTGTGTGTGTGTGTGTGTGTGTGTGTGTGTGTGTGTGTGTGTGTGTGTGTGTGTGTGTGTGTGTGTGTGTGTGTGTGTGTGTGTGTGTGTGTGTGTGTATGTGTGTGTGTGTGTGTGTGTGTGTGTGTGTGTGTGTGTGTGTGTGTGTGTGTGTGTGTGTGTGTGTGTGTGTGTGTGTGTGTGTGTGTGTGTGTGTGTGTGTGTGTGTGTGTGTGTGTGTGTGTGTGTGTGTGTGTGTGTGTGTGTG
>OX387247.1:5690640-5695640 GCA_947562095.1 Branchellion lobata | reverse complement strand
CAAATTAACAAAAACTGAAATGTTCAAAGGTTTTAAGCTACTCAAAAGCAGAATTTCCTATCAAATCAAATTAATGAGTTTTAAAAGTTGAGAGTTGAATCATATCTTATAACCATTAAATATAATCATTGGAGAGTTATTTCAAGTTGTTTCTTCTTTTCTCCTTTTTTCAATTTCAGCCATTTCTCATATTCACAGTGAAGTCTGGATACCACAATGCCTTGCAATGCCTTCAACACTCGCTCACTTTCTTGTTTTTCAAGCTGGCAACCGGTATTCTTGTAGCCAGTTGGTTGACGATTTAAATTCTTTTTCTTTATTCAACCCTTCCACTCTAAGCATCGCTTCGACTTGTTTCATCGACACTAGTAATTTTTCGAAAATTTCAAACTCTGTCACTGCTAGCAATTTATGTATCAAAAATATGGAAAAAATTAGAGGTTTATAGGTGAGTTCGAAAGCGAATTCATTCTTACAAATCAATGAAAAAAACACGGTAGGTATTACGGACATGGGCAAAAAAAGAGAAAAGGCTGGTTTTTAGAAAAGAGTAAGAATTTTTAAGCTGCTGCGTAGCCTAAAACGCTAAAAGTGGCAAAGCTTGATGAATAAAAAGAACTGAAGTCACAATACAATGGATGTTGTGGCACGAATGTAAATATATATTGCCTATGCATAGAATTATTTGGAAAAATTGAAAACTATAAAATAAACTGAAAATAAAAGCGATTTAAGAATGTTTTAACAGTTGGAAAAATGTATGAATTCTTCAAATAGACAGATGAAAGTGGTAGAGAAAGTGACCAGGAGGGATAAAAATTATGTATTTATGAGAATGTTAAACGTGTCAAAAACATAGAACAAATAACAAAAAGCAGAAAAAGTGTTGTAAGAATGTAAAAGAGCAAAATGAATGTGACAAAGAACAGACGAGAAATGAGGCGCAAGACGAAGAGGTGTGGAAGTATGTCATCAAATGATCGACCCTGTGAATACAGCACCAGATTGAAAAAAGAAAAAAAGAAAAAAAAAGAAAAAAAGAAAAAAAAAGAAAAAAAGAAAAGGCAGCAAAAGAAGAAAATGCATTTTAATAAAGAGGAATAATTAAGTGGAATAAAAAAGTGTTTAAAATCTTGGAAAAATAATTATAAAAAAAGAATTAATTCTTAATAAAAAAATTCATTCAGAAAAATCGTTTAATCAAAATTTCATATATTTTTTCCTAAGACTTTTTCCATCTCTTTCTTTGTCGCAAATTAATTATCCTCTTTAGCTACTTTTCAAGGAATTTGAAAGATAATCTCGTTATACTGTTCATTAAAGCCCTAAATAATGCAATGTGCCTTGAATAAAATAACTGTGAAGGGCTTTTAGATAAAAAAGTAAATAAAAAGTTACTTTCAAAAACGTGAAAGCCCAATCTGCAGCCGTCTTTGCACTTTTTTCAAGTTGTTGCGCATGAAGCAATTGCCGACATGGAAGGCGCTTGGAGGAGAAGAACAGATCACCGCACAAGAAGCGCTGTGGATGAATGAGAGGCAATTAAGTTCTGATGGATGGATGAGTGTGGTGACAAGAAGGCATCCATCATGGACAAGAACTTTAGCGCAAGAACACTCCTAATTACACATTTTAATAGCAATATACCTGGCCACTCTGTCAGAAAACTGTCTTCCTCGTAAGCTTTGAAGCATTTGTACATAACTTCGAAGACAACAACCACTGCAATGGACGAGTAAATCAACTGAAACGTTGAAACCCTTTTCCAAAAGTATGCACGTCTAATTTAAGCTTTTTTCCCTGCTTTTTAAAAACATATTTTTCAAATCTAAAATTAGACACTATTCTTAGCTTTAAAAATTAATTTAAAAATTAAGAAAATTTTTTCGAAAAACAAAAATCAAAACAACGCTAATTCACTCGCACCAACAAATAAAAAATAAAATTCACGAAAAAATTGCGACGACTTAGTGGGGTTTTGAAATGTTTTGCGGAAGAAATATAGAGGCGTGGGTTGGAGGAGGGGGTGTTAATACTTTTCATCCTTGTTGTTCTCGCAGTCTTAATCAGCAGCATCGTGTGCTGGATCATAGATCTAAAGCAAATATTATTCTATCCCTTACAATTTTTTTGTACTTATTCAAATTTTGAAGGGTGCTAGATTAAATTCATAGTCTTTCATCATTTTGAAAAGTGTGAAAAAAAATTATTTTAAAAATTTCAACATTTTTACGTAAAATTTAATTAATTTTTTATAAAGATTTGAAAATTCATTTATCGAGTAATTTATGTTTCATAGTGTCTTCTTTTTGATCATTTTCAAATAAATATTGAAAATATTTTTTTTAGTATTTACATTGAAAAAAATCATTTTAACACGGTTTCAAATGTTTTAATGACACCACACCACACTACACCACACCACAACACACCACACCACACCACACCACACCACACCACACCACACCACACCACACTACACCACACCACACCACACCACACCAAACCACACCACACCACAGCACACCACACCACACCACACCACACCACACCACACCACACCACACCACACCACACCACACTACACCACACCACACCACCCCACATTACACCATACCACATACAAAGGCAAGTCACGACTCACAGTGAGCATCTTATCCTGCTGTACAGTTTTGAGTACCTAGAATTTGCATCATCCCTATTTGTGTTGAGTGTGTGTTTGTATGTGTGTTTGTGTGTGTGTGTGTGTGTGTGTGTGTGTGTGTGTGTGTGTGTGTGTGTGTGTGCGTGCGTGTGTGTGTGTGTGTGTGTGTGTGTGTGTGTGTGTGTGTGTGTGTGTGTGTGTGTGTGTGTGTGTGTGTGTGTGTGTGTGTGTGTGTGTGTGTGTGTGTGTGTGTGTGTGTGTGTGTGTGTGTGTGTGTGTGTGTGTGTGTGTTTGTGTGTGTGTGTGTGAACACGTGTGTTCCAGTAAAACATTGTATAAGCGAGTCGATCAAATCACATCTTGCTGTTCATAATTACAAACCACTCCATTGACAAAACCTAAATTTTTCGAAACATGCTGAAGTTATACGGCCCCGAAGTGACATGCATGGACTGGGAGATGAGCTTTTAAAGTGGCTTCAAGTCATTCCATGATAAGTTTTCATTGTTACCGACATTCTCACTCAATGTTTGTGCTTTCCTTTGTGTTCCTTTGTCTTGTTGTTGTGTGTGCCTTTGTGTGCCTTTGTGTGCCTTTGTTTTGTTTTTGTGTGTGCCTTTGTGTGCTTTTGTGTGCCTTTGTTTTGTTTTTGTGTGTGCCTTTGTCTCGTTATTGTGTGTTCCTTTGTAAGCTTGCATACTTCTGTGTGTTTCTTTGTGAGGATGAATATTTTTTTGTGTTACTTTACACGGTTGTATGTTTTCTCGTATATGGTGTATTGTTGTTACATGTCCGTTGATGTCCGTTGTGTGTGTTCTTGAGTTCTTTTATGTGTATTTGAGGGCATTATGGTTTTCTAGCATGTGTGTGAAAATATGTAAATATGTTTTATTGTATGTGTGTGTGTGTGTGTGTGTGTGTGTGTGTGTGTGTGTGTGTGTGTGTGTGTGTGTGTGTGTGTGTGTGTGTGTGTGTGTGTGTGTGTGTGTGTGTGTGTGTGTGTGTGTGTGTGTGTGTGTGTGTGTGTGTGTGTGTGTGTGTGTGTGTGTGTGTGTGTGTGTGTGTGTGTGTGTGTGTGTGTGTGTGTGTGTGTGTGTGTGTGTGTGTGTGTGTGTGTGTGTGTGTGTGTGTGTGTGTGTGTGTGTGTGTGTGTGTGTGTGTGTGTGTGTGTGTGTGTGTGTGTGTGTGTGTGTGTGTGTGTGTGTGTGTGTGTGTGTGTGTGTGTGTGTGTGTGTGTGTGTGTGTGTGTGTGTGTGTGTGTGTGTGTGTGTGTGTGTGTGTGTGTGTGTGTGTGTGTGTGTGTGTGTGTGTGTGTGTGTGTGTGTGTGTGTGTGTTTGTGTCAAAGTATGTGTGTGTGTTTGTGTCAAAGTATGTGTGAGTGTGTGTGTTAGTCTGTGTGTAGAAGATAGTGGAAGTAGTACAGAGGTGAGTGCTTTATGACGATGTTTATGCACACCGAGGCATGTCCAACACTAGCGACTTTCCATTTGTCTTTTGAACATCTTGCGTGTTGCCTGCTTGCGACCACAGACACACTGCGAGCAAATTAGGAACTACCAACCAAGGTGGCAACTAACTTATGGTGAACTTGAAGTGGTGGTGTATGTAGTTATGTATGTGAGGATGGTGTAATGGAAGATGTGGTGGTGGATGGGATGGAGGATGTGGTGATGGATGCAATGGTGAATGGGGTGGTGGATGTAAGAGTGGGTGTGATGGAGAATGTGGTGGGGGACGTGGTGGTGGATGTGATGGTGGATGAGATTATGGTTTTAACAATAGCGGATTCAGAAAGTTCTTTGTATGTGATGGTTTGTAGCTGTGATAACTTGTTTATCTGGAATTATGAAGCTTTTTGGCCGCAGAAACATTGAATCTTTCGTCAAAATATTTTTGTTTTGGACGGAGAAAAAAATTGAAAGGTAGTTTTTCGGGTCTTGTGTTTCATTTTTTCTACAGTTTTTCAACAAAAATTCAACATAATCTTCAGCATTTACTTCGAAAAACTGAAAAATCCCGAACATGAAACGTTTGATTTTGTGGATGCGGCACGGTTCGTGTTTTTTTCCTTTGTAGAAGCCTGAAGTAGAGCAATCGCGAGAACTATCAAATATACCTTAATCACCAGCATGGAGAGGTCTTTGAAGAGTGAGTGATGATGAGGCTTGGTGTGGTAGTTGAGTGGACAGATGCTTGGGTCATTCGATGGAAAAAAACTGCAAAAAGTCGAAGTTTTTCTGAACTTCTCAAAGTTGTTTAACTTTTGCAAACATGAGGAAATGATTTTTGAAATTCAATTAAATATTTTCAAACAGCAAAAGAGCCGTCTGCGATAGAAACTCACATATATTTCAA
>OX387247.1:5663140-5688140 GCA_947562095.1 Branchellion lobata | reverse complement strand
CTGTGAGATTATCTTCTCTTTATGGTAGCAGCTGATCTTAAAACTAAAAATAGACTGGTTTCTTCAAAGATTTTGCAACAAACTCGTAGTATTTGAAACAATTGATAGTACTTATTAAGTCTTGGAGGAAAAAAACAATTTCTAGAATAAACCATTTTCAATCAAATACTTATTTATTTAGCGCTTCTTTCCTCTTCAAAATGTTTTGTAATACTTTTGAAAGGGTTCGTAATGAAGCGACTCAAAATGCCACAGCCTAATGGAAGGATTTAAAAAAACTTTTTCTTCGCTTTTCCATGAAATATGTCTGAGTTATTTCTCTATATCACTTTTTAATTGACTTTATTAGTAGACAGTGCAAAATTGAAATGCCATTTTGAAAATTCATTATGAAGCTAATAGTGCAATGCTTTAAATCGCTGCGGAAGTATTCCTGCAAAATAAACGCAACGCGTATATATTACTTTAAATGCCTCCGAGAAAACAAAAACCGTCGCAAGAATTTTCTGGCCACGTTTAGCTTTGTATTAAAGCCCAACTCTAATGCTTTCAATTGTCGACCAATTATTTTTTTGCAAGATTAGTTTATACTTTGAAAAGTTCCATTATTCGAGAAATACATTACGGAGTGTTGAATATTCTCAAAAACAGCAACCACCTAATTCCATCGCCCATCAATCTATTTTCTAGTTATTTTCGGGCTTTCAAACTTCATTTTTGAACTTTCGAATGACTCAGCTTTCATCACTTATTCACACTGACATTATTTTCCCATCAAAGCCATATTTCAATGCTTCTGCATGCTCGCCACATGGGTCCACAACCACTCTTCATTTCAAAATATTCTCTTCAATCGGATTTCTGCAAGGAATGGTAATTATAAAGATGGATGGATAAATGAATAGATGAATATATGGATCGATGGATGCGTGCATAAATAAATAGGTGAATGAATAGAAATTAAAGAATAGATAGATAGATAGATTGATAGTTTAATAGGTAGATAGATGAATGTTTCAATGGAAAGATGAGGTATTGACTGAATAAGAGTATGCATGCAGCCAAACAACTACAGCTGGAAAACGACCACATTTTTAAATTTTTCTCATGTGAATATTTCAAATTTTCAATTTTTTCAAATTTTCGAACATTTAGCATTCACCACGCCTTGTTACAATTTCAAACTTCCATCTTTAAAAAAGACTATTTTATTAATCTTTCAATTTTAAAGCAACTTTTTTTCTTAAATTTATATTATTTCACTTTTTTGAACAAAACATTTCCACCACACTTTCATCCGCAGCCTTCCAACACTGACTTTTCACAGTGTTCGCGAGAGATAAAATACATTTCGTGCCTTCTGAATTTTTGCATTTTCAGCAGTTCTCCTTATTTATTTGCACCCATCACTGCTTCTCTGACCTCCCCATGAAATACAAGGAGCTTGTCTGCACCATATAAACACCGCTTAAATGCTCCCAATATGAACCTTTGCGGCAGTCCTTGCACTTGAAATCTTTGCGAAAATTAAATTTTTGAAGTGTGAATTTTTGTCTACATTTTCACTTCGTCTTACTACGTTAATCTTTATTTTTTTCACAAAATGAGCTTCACAACAAGTATTCTCACGACAAAGCAGTACTTTGATTAAAGTAGACTTTTGTGTATGAAGTTGTTATTGATTTATAAAAATTGCTTTTTATTTTTTTGAAAAGAATGAGTCTTATCGCGTGAGAAAGTAACGAGTTTGGCCAAACACAATACTTTGAGAATTTCCCATTCAGAGAAAGATAGTTTGAAAATGAAAAATATATTTTCGTAAATTTGAAAAATAATAAAACAAATTGTTGCAAATATTCATCAATTTTTTCGGTGTCCACACCCTGAATCTTTTCATTTATAACGAAAAGATTTGAAAATTAAAAAAAACATACAATTGAAATTACTTCGAACGTTGTTTTTTTTCATAATCTTTATTATTTTTTTGTATAAAACTGTTTGAAACATTAAACTTAAGATAAAAAGAAGTTGCCAAACACGTGCAAACACCTCCGTCCGAAGGTGTTCTGAAGACTACGTGTTTGAAGTTGAACTTTTACATTTTGAACAAATTTTTAAAGCAATAAATTCCTTCTAAAAAGTGGACTTACTTTTCAAACTATCATGAATTTCCATTCAAGCTTTATTCATAAATTTCAAACTATTTCCAGTGGCTTCTTAACAACAATACATCACTATACACATCAGATGTTTTAGCAAGTATTTTCAGTATCAATACATTATCAAATCTATCTCATCTTTAAAAAAATTTGGTTTTCTGGCACTTAAGAAACAGTTGAAATGTTTTTTTCATATTTATTGCTTTATCACGCCGTTTAAATGTCTATCGCCAGCATTGTTCGTATCACGACACAAACAGTTAATTTACACTCAGACCGAAACTTTATAAACATGACTTTGACTTATTTCTACGAAGAATACTTATCAAAGGCATGTTCTCGAAGGTTCACCACCCCTTATACATTGCAACAAGGGCATGGGAACACCAGCAGGCAGTCAATATGCCACCAGTACGAAGTATCAATCGACAACCTTCCACCCTTGCAGGCCTGTGTGGATGTCTTATGGTTCTGCAAGAGATGCCCTGACCCGACCAATTAAAGCTGATCATTGATTCATTCCATGCATTGTTTGGGAGATTTGTCAATCTGCCTTCAAAAACTACAGGCTGGCTGAAAAGGCGTTCGGTGAGCGTTTGGAATCAAATTAATCGCCAGCACTGCGCTATTAGAAGGACCTCGAAAGCATTCAAGGTTAATTATACTAACATTTGGTTGTTACTTCAATTGAAATGTTGTTCTCTACCTTAGCTTTCAATTCTTTCCAAATAAATTCGCAGCCAGGGGTCTAACCTAGTCAAGCTAGTGTGGCACGCAATCCACCAGGTTAAAAAGGCGATTAAGTGCAAAGGAATCGATGCCTCACGAACACCTCCTTGCGTGGTGTTAAGAGGCGCTTTTTTATAGCATTTTTATTATCGTCCTTTGAGAATTTGGTTTAGTTGCTGTATTTTTTACGGCATTTCATCGTTTATGGCACTTTTCTTGACATCTTCTTTGCACTAAGGGTAGAAGACGCTTTGATTTTTAATTTTGTAAAAAATGAAAAAATATTAAAGCTTCACTTATCGTTTCAAAAATCAAATCTCGAAAGAAAATTTTCAAATATATTTTACACGTTAGTGCGGCTAATCAATTAACTTATTCTTTTGAAGTCTTTTTTACGTCTTTTGAAGTAGGTTTTTCTTTTATAGTTGCTTCACAGATACATACAAAAAAAAACAGTTCGTGAAGCTTTATTTATGCAAACCAGTCCGTGAGACCACAAAAGAGCCGTTAACGCCTCAATTAAAAGTGGATGGCCACAAAAAACACCGTGTCTCGCTAATATTTCACAAAACTAATTTTCTTTCCAGAATTTTCACTTATCAAAATGTATTTTTATTTTTTTGAAATAACTCCAAATTTTTTTTAAAACCTTTCGGTATCATTTCGAAAAGTTTGAAACGTGTGCACGAGACTTTTTCTTCAATAATTCACTTTACTCTTTTTCAAGATGTTGTTTTTATAACTGGCGAGCGCTCGTAAATTTTATTGTTCTTTGCCTCTATGGATTTGCTATTCTTTTGTCGCTAATTTTTTTCTTTGAATAGAGATTGACAAAACTACGCTGAAAAACTGTTGAGCGTTTGTTGAAACAATTTCAGCACCAATTCCTGGCTTTGATGAATATTTATTGTGTGGCTTCTGTACCCAAATAAACTTATAAGTAGGAAAATAAAAATTCATTTGAAAATCTATTTTTGTCCGTTAAAGTAGATAATTTCGACTTCATATCAAATAAAATATGAATTTATACATCAAATTGACCGACAGTACAACATAAATTCTATTAAAACATTATTACTTTTATTAAACGGCAACTACAGCTTCCACCTTTCTTCTACAAAACATACGATAGTAACTCAGCAGCTTGTACATCTTCTGAAGAATGTTGTACATCTTCTGAAGAATGTGTCTGTTCCAAGAAAATTATCCAACCTACTTTTAAGTTATCATCACTCAATGCGCATCCCCTGCAGTAGTAAGCTACCAAACACATAAAATGACACACAAACACACACACAAACACACACACACACACACACACACACACACACACACACACACACACACACACACACACACACACACACACACACACACACACACACACACACACACACACACACACACACACACACACACACACACACACACACACACACACACACACACACACACACACACACACACACACACACACACACACACACACACACACACACACACACACACACACACACACACACACACACACACACACACACACACACACACACACACACACACACACACACACACACACACACACACACACACACACACACACACACACACACACACACACACACCCACACTCCAAATAAAATTGCTTATTTTTTTCAGCTAAACAAAACATACATTGAAAATATGTATTCTCTTATAGTTCAAATAAAAACATAACCACACTACCCAGCTGTTGGTGAGTTTCTCACGAAATAGCTTGAAAGGTACTTTCATTCGGGAACAAAGAACGACCACCGCCTGCGGTTACGCATTCACAAAAACTTGCACGTTCCGCTGGTTCGATCCGTTTTTATAACATACTATCTTAAGGCAAGCTTATGAACTCTTTGTTCACTACGCTCACAACTGCCTCTCTTCCGCTACTCAGTCTGCTTTGCTACCTTCAATACTGCTGCTACTACTTTTACTATATATAAAATTTTAACTTCTACCAATATATACACAAACTCTAACAAGAGAAAGAATATAACACAAGAAGTTCTGTCCGCGTTATAAGACTCCGTTCTTTTTTATGGTTTCCGAAGTATGCAGTTTGATGGTTTGATAGTTATGACTTAACATGTTAATAACCAACTTTTCATCTTCTCGCCAGACCTACCATTGAGTGTTTCCCATAATGATTTTTAAATTTTCGAGCTTGTTAACAGTAGTTCTCACTATTCTGTTCTCGTGTGTACCTAGGAATACTTGTTTTTTATGTGTACTTATGTATTTTTTGTACATGTGTACTCATGTATTTTTTGTACATGTGTACTCATGTATTTTTTGTACATGTGTACTTACTCATTTTTTTCAATGTGTACTTATGTTCGTTTTTTTAATTATGTACTGCCTTCAATCGGCATTAATTCACAGCTTATTAATTCTGTATGCGCAAAGACATCATATAATTGATGTAGTATCTATTTGACGTGCAATTAAGTAGAGTTAAAACAAACATTATTGTTAATAAATGACATTAAAAATAAACTAAAACCATCCCAAAAATGTTATTTTTGTTATTTATGAAACATTTTTTTAGAATTACAATAAAAATTGTTAAATAATTTTAATAAAACCAACTTGAAGTAACTCTGATGCTTGACATAAACATTTCAACTTCTTTATTCTTAAATTTTTAATTTTTTAAAAGTTTTTTATTTGAATTTTTATATTCATTTTGTTTTTTTTTGTTTTCAATACATTTTCTCACCTTTTTTGTTCTCTTTTTAGTTCTATCTCTCTTTTTTAAATCTTTTAACTTGACTTTTCTTTTCATCTTTTTCCGTTTTTCATCTCTCTCCAGTTTTTATAATTTCATTTCTCAAAACATATTCTTCTCTTTTCCCATTATTTTTTCTCCTTTTCTTTTTCTCTTTTCTTCATCCTCCTCTTTTGTCGGTTCAGGTTGGCAGATTCATCTCTGGGTGCTGCAATGGATGCAGTTTTGAGACCAACGTCACACCTTCGAGTCTTCAAAGCTGTGAACTTTACGGCCTTCGGAGACTTCAATGTCTGTTGGAATTAGTGTCTTTGAAGAGCTTGGAGATGCAAGACTTAATTGTTTCAACTGCGCGGCTTCAGGCATTTATGCTCAAAGTGCTTTTTTGTTAAATATCTTCAAATTTGATATAAAATGAAATTACTTTGCCTCTAAAAACTCCACAACAAAAGAGCGAAATGCCACGACTCTGGCGATTTAAGAGTACCGAAATAGAAATATAGAGCCTTATTTAACAATTCCCACGAGATAAACGCTGTTTATTGTCTCAAAGTGCATCTTTCTTTCGCAATTGCAGTTGGAATTTGTGTTTTGGTGCTATGAAATTAATGTAATACTCCCACAGAACATTTGTTATAGCTATAACGCCACTAAATCGATTGAAATTCGAAAGAATTTTATTTAAGATTTTTGTCAAGCCAACGTGGTAAGAAAATTCTACTGAAATGAAAGCCGCTGAAATGTGTGTTTGGGAAGAAAGTCACTAAATTGAAAACTTTGTGGTTTTGCAGCGTATACATTTTGCATCGCCATCTCAAATAACTTCTGACATTGTGAGAGAAAGTTGACTGGTTTCTGAAACAGATTCATTTTTTCATTATTATTGAAAAAAAACTTGGAAACTAATGATTTTTCCACGAGCAGTGACATGAAATATCTATGAAAGGAGTGAGCACAAAGGCGCCTAATCCTCCGTCGCTGTGCAGGCGCATCACTGCGGGCTTATGCTTTTTAAAGGCTGAGGTGGTAATAGAGTTAAAAAGGCGTTTTAAAATTTTTACACCATTGTTCAAAATAACTCCAAATTAATTCTCACATTTTGATGACTACTTAAAAAGGTATCCATCTTTTTTCACCAATTTCATTATGAAACTGTTTTTTTTAAATAATTTCGTAAGAAGCTCAATCAATCTTTTTTAATTAAATTCGAAAATTAATCAAAAAGTTGAAAGAACAAAAATACAAGAATAGTGAAAGTATAGCGAGCAACTAAGACGTGTGAGAGTGTGGGCCTCAATTTATGAGTGGTCACGCGAGTTATGATGCCATTAATTAATCTCTTTAATCAGATCTCTCGCGTGCTTATTAATACAACGCACCATTCGGCAGTCTGACACCAGATTATGAGATTGAAAATTTGACTTACGTCGAGAAGTGACTTAGATCTCACATTGACCGATAATTCCTTGTCGGAAGTATGTCTCTCCGGTGCATGCATATGCCTCAATGCGACATTCTTCATCGGAGCTGTACTGTTTAGTGGGTGTACTGTTTGGTAGGTGTACTGTTTGGTGAGTGTGAGTGGGTTCGTGAGCTGTTGAGTTAGTAAAAAACAATTATATCGTCCAAAAAACGCTGAATAATTTCATTAAAAAAGGATTGAAAAACTGTGTAGGTTGTTATGTATGTATGTTTGTGTGTGTGTGTGTGTGTGTGTGTGTGTGTGTGTGTGTGTGTGTGTGTGTGTGTGTGTGTGTGTGTGTGTGTGTGTGTGTGTGTGTGTGTGTGCGTGTGTGGGCGTGTGTGTGAGAAGGAGAGTTACGGAGCAATTCAAAGGTTTTTTGAGTGGCTTGTGAAAGAATGAAAGGTTCGGGTACAAATGGACGCTGCCGGCTGTACAACCCGACTGCAGTGGAGTGGCGTGGAAATGGCTAGTGGTTTATGGAGTAATGAAATTATAATCTTGTATTTTGGAACAACTTTTTGGACATTAAAATAAAATGGATAGTTTTGTATGAACGATTTTTGCAGATTAAAAAAATTCTTTTAGTGCCCAAGACTATGTGAGAAAGTTAAAGAAAATTATCGCTTTTCAATAGTAAAGGCGTTCAATTGATTTGCTAAAAACTCTACGAACAGGATTATTGGCTGAATGTTGTAATAGAAGTCATCAAGAAAAAAAGATGTTATAGGGATTTTATGGAGAATCATACATTGATTCAAGAAAATTAAAAAAGGCTTGAGTACAAAAGAATCTAAATTTATTTTTGAAATAATTGTTTCATTCTCAAAAAATGAACTGAAGTTCACAAATTGGAAAGAGACAAAGCAATCTAGCCACGCCTTTCTGGGGCGGAGGTAGTTTCTCGGCTAGAAATCCATCGTAGTTGTGCGTTGTGGCAGTAAAACACGCCAGCACCTACTTTCGGTTTTTAGTTTTTGTTTTTAACCTTTTTTGCTTTTCCAGTGGGTGCTGGATGAAGCAGTGACTGAAAGGTCACTCTTCCACAGCAGCTTTCGAAGCACCTTGAGACAACTTTACTGATAAGCTGTAGGAAACAGCAGTTACTATATATATTTTTACTCTTATTACTATTATATTTATTACTAGTACTGATATTATCACTAGTGTTGGAGACACATTTAATATATTTTTTATGATGTTGCACATACTTTGGCCAACAAACTTTCGGGGAATAAATCTGGAGATCTTATTAGCAAAAATATAAATCTGGAGAGGAAATAAAAAGTGTAAAAATAAATATCCTGCTGACGCTTTGGAAGCAGGCAACACAGCTCACACGAGGTCATAAAGAGACGCTGAGAGGATAATTGCAAAGTTGCTTACAAAAAATCGAGTCACCCTCGTGGAACAGTTGAAATCTGGAATTTGGAGGAAAAATAACGCGAACGTGAGGACGCATGAACGGCTGGTGTTTGCAGAGGCGTGTTAAACAAATAGCCACGTGGAAAGCTTAACAGAATCCTCTTGAATATATTTGACTCCGAAAGAGTCTGTAGAAGCGGTGTTAAGAATTTCCCTCTAAGCCTTCACTTCTCGTAAAAGCGAATAAAAGTTGAGAGATGGAACGGCGAGTTTACGAACATCGCCTTAAAAGGCAATTGAATCATTTTGTTTCAACTTGAACACATCAAAGTGAGGTGATTGATGAATGCAAATCAAATAGATGGCTGAAGCTATTAACGATTGGGTGGATAGGTGGATGAATTAATAGATACAGAGATAGAAAATGTATACACGGATCAATGAATGAAGTAGAAGAAATGAAAGGATAAGCCACCTCTTAACTTTACGAGGCGCTATTTGTAATTGAATCCTTATTTGCTGCCTCCATACATCTTTCTCATTATTTTCCACCTCAGCCATTGTATGCTTTCCTGTTTTCTGCTAAACAATTCTTTCCTTACGTTTGTTGCACCATTCTATTCCTCACTTCACCCTTGCATTATTTGTATGGTTGTTCGAGTCGTGATACAAAAAAATGTATGTTTTATAAACATTGAAAGATTTTTTTCATTTTTCTTTTCAGTATTGATGGGTTGTGACTTTCAATTTACACTTTTTAACTTTAATTGCTGCTTTGAACAAATTCTCTGACAACTTTGAGCATTAAAAGTTTCATATTATGGATGTATGTCGTTTTCAAAAACATATATTCTTTGCAAAAGCATTCTAAATAATTCCCAAACATAAAGCCTTCACCCTCGAACACAATAACTTTTCGGTGACCATTTGTAAAATTCTTTTAGGAGCATATTGCGAGTTTCAAGCTTATCCATGGTGCGGTTTTGCCTGAAAGATTCATCGTTGCAACTCCAACCTGCAACCTTTTGAAGCTGTCCCGCCAAAGCTTGCAAGAAAAACGACTGCAAGCTACAGAAAGAAGGTCATTTTGCAAGAGTAGCAGCTTCTAAATATCTTCTACTTCAAAGAGTCCTTACTGCTAAATGACAAAAACATCAAAACCCTCCATCGTTCGTGCTGTCACGTCTGAAATTTCGAAGCGGTGGACGCCTTGTCGTGTTGCGAAAAGGGCATGATTCTAATTGCATGCGATATTGTATTTGATCTTTTGTGACAAAAACAACAATAATTCTGAATGGTTTATTTGAGATAACACAAGTGAATGCAAAAGAATTCAGACTCAAAGAATACGACGACCACCACGTAAATAACCACACCGCAGGACGTGTTCGTACAAAAGCCCACAGCGATTGTTCGTGACGCGTTCGGACATTTGTCGCATTGCCTGCCGATCCACAACCAAGCCACTTCTTCCGCCAATTTACAATAAAACACTTCCTTGCCAAAACTTTGCAGCCATTTAGACATTGGGAGGAGTGACGTGTGAGTTGTTGCTGTAATCTGCCGTTTTTCTGTCTTCTCCGTTGCTGTTGCTGTTCGTTGTCTTGTTTCTATTTTTAGAGTTTTTCAACAAAAGCTGACTTTCGACGCAGTCGACGTTGAAGTCATAACTTAAACTCTGGCCTAGATTATCTCGGGCCGACTGGTCGTTGGGACAGGCATAAAGAGGATCGTCTAAAGATGGATTGTTTTGCAAGAGGATGACGTCATTCACCGGATGTGATGAAGCGGAAAATGGTTGGTCGGGGAGGGAAGAGGGCACAAACTTGGGTGATGTGTCTCCGTTCTTTCTGCGGAGAGGGTGGTGATTCTGAAGCGCTTATCGAATGAGGATCATCGCAAGAAAATTGTTTATAAATTTATTTAAAATAAATTAATTTTCGATCATGTTTGAATAATAAAAAAACAAATTAAAAGGTGAAGCTGACGCGAGGGGCAACTTTGAAGTGACAAGATTAAAAAATTATGCACAAAAACACCATAAATCGATTCAATGAAAATATTCAAAACTCCGCAGAGAAGCTGTTTAAATCACTACGAGCTACATTAGAAGTTATCAAATATCGTTTCAAAGAACACTAGCAACAAAGAACCAGCTCTATAAACCACTATAAGGCGAGAAAACCGCTGCTATGAAAAACTAAAGCATAAACAAAAAATTAAGAACAGTATTACTACTGGAAGTAACAACGACAACAACATAAAAAAACAAAGAAAAACAATAAAAATGTGATTAAAAAACAATAAAAGGCACACAACCTTGAGCATTTGGTGGAACATCGGCACGAACAAGAAGACTCACATTGAAGAAGACCTGCTGTACTTGATGATGAGAATGATGAGGATGAAGATGACGATGATGGCCGTGATGATAGTTCCCACCAGGCCTGTCGTCGTTTAAATTGTATTGATATAATTGTTTTTATTACTGCTGAAGGGGTGCTGTTGCTTTTGTTGCTTTTGCTGTTGTTCAACTTTTCGTTGTTGTTGTTGTTGTTTTGTTGCTGTCGTTGTCGTTTGTGTTATTTTAAGCTAGTTTGCTGTTGTGGTTGTCGTTTGTGTTGTCTTAAGCTTTGTTGTTGTTTTTGTCGTTGTTGTTCATGTTTTGCATCATTGTTATTGTTGTACGGTAAGTGGTATTTTTTTGCTTCGGTGTTGCCTTGGTGTAATAATAGGGGTGGTTTTAGTTGAACGCGTGGACATAAGCTGAGTAGTGGCCTCTAGCCGAGCAATAAAATAACCTCTTGCACCTTACAATTTTCAGCTTGTGTTTATGATGGTTGTAGGGGAATTAAAAGCTAACTGTTTCGAAATTGTTTTCGCATTCCAAAAAATAAAAAATAAATCGTGATTTATAAAATGGAAAATTTTGAACGTTCAAAGGAACATCACAGTTTAAGCGTTGATTTCATTTTTTCAGTACTTTTTAGGAACATTCCTTCATTGTTTAGAATTTTCAAAAATAAAACGTGTTTGGTTTGAGCCTGGGAAAGTCCAAACAGAGCTTCATAGTAATCTCCCGTGTTTCAAGAATTGAAGGATTGCTCTTGGCATGTTCATGGTTGTGTTTTCATTCTGATGTTGCAATATATTTTTTTCAAAGTTGACTTTAGTGAGGTTTGTTTTTATAATTCCTCGTGCCATTTCATAACTCGCTATACTCCATATACCACAAGGATAATCGATGGTTTGAAATTAGCAATTTAAACGCCGAAGTTGAAACTTGAAAATAATTTAAATAAAAAATAAGTTAATTGAAATTTAAAAAAAAATCAGTTCAACCCAATTTAACTAATAACACGATGATGGATTAATGGGTGGATGAATGAAAGGATGGAATAGGGCGTGATTAGGCAAAGTGAAGTGAATGAATGGATGAAAGATTAGAAAGGAGATAGATAAATGAATGAGCGAAAAGATGAATGAATATTTGATCATCCATTATGTGAATAAAACATTGCTTTGCAAGCGAAACGTCCACCTGCAAACTCGATGATTTTCTCGTCAGGAATGTTGCCTTCGTCATAATGCCACCTTTGTCCGTGATGGTGGTTGTTGTGGTGATGGTTGTTGTGGTGGTTGCTGTGATGGTTGTAGCTGGAAGACACCATGTTATTGACCCTCCGTGGCACATTATTATGGTAGTTGTCTCTGTTGTAGTGTGAGATGCCCTTATTGTATCGCTGTTTGTGTCTCTGCTGTTGTGAACTAGCCCTTCTGGGCGTGGTCGTCCGTACATCTGCAGTCGATTTCAAAAACAATAAAATCAAGCAAAACGACTTTTATTTTCAAAGTGATTACGAAAACTTCAGTTATTCCTTAAGAGCTCTTGGAACGATCGCTCGATGATAACTCAGCAGAGTGAATAGGGCTTCAAAGGAGAATAGATGAAGAAGCCAAGAAACAAATTATTCTCCTTTAAATAATATTGGGCATCGATTTGTGATATAAGTAGGCAATCAATGAAGCACCTTTATAATGCAGCGAGGTGAGTGTCATTTTATTGATGTGATGATCACACATACTTCCAAATGCAACTCATCCGAGCTCACACACACACACACACACACACACACACACACACACACACACACACACACACACACACACACACACACACACACACACACACACACACACACACACACACACACACACACACACACACACACACACACACACACACACACACACACACACACACACACACACACACACACACACACACACACACACACACACACACACACACACACACACACACACACACACACACACACACACACACACACACACACACACACACACACACACACACACACACACACACACACACACACACACACACACACACACACACACACACACACACACACACACACACACACACACACACACACACACACACACACACACACACACACACACACACACACACACACACACACACACACACACACACACACACACACACACACACACACACACACACACACACACACACAAACACACACACACACACATTGATTGGTGTGAAAGAAGCAAGTGTGGAAAGGTAATGAAGTACGAATAGTTGTGATGGTGAGTGTGGTAGTGGTCTTTGTTGTGGTAGTGGTGGTCTTTGTGATGGTGAGTGGGGTGGTGGTCTTTGTGGTGGTGGTGGTGGTTGTGTTAGTAGTGGTGGTGGTAGTGTTTGAGGTTATGGTACATCTGTCTCTATTGGTGATAATGTTAAGTTTGATGGTAGAGTAATGATTTTGTGGGTGAGCGAATATGTTAATGGTGGTGGGTAGGGGCAAATAAACAAGGGTTCAAAGTAACAGGAAATCCTTTAGAAATTTTTTGCATACTTAATTCTTCATTCGTTCATTTAATCCACAATTCTGCAGCATCAATGAGTATTCCAGCTCTAAAACGCATACTACATTTTAATAAAAATAAAAGCTATTAATTTGAACGATTGGATTTATTGTCACACTAAATGGTTCTTAACTGCCTGTAACTATTAGATGCCATTTATATTTTTATTCTCATTACTGCTCGCAAGATTAATTAGTGAATTATTTTTATTTTTCGAAACGGCGTCAGTTGAATCGAAGCATATAAAGCTAGCAATGCCATTATATTGCAGAGGTAATTGAGGCCCAAGAATCAGACGTGTATTGTGAAGAAACACTTACCAAACTGAACCATTGGAGGTATTTAAACCAAATGAATCTTTCGTTCTGAAAAAGCGTCTTAAACAGCTAGGTTTTTATACTTTTATAACGAATCCACTTTGAAAATTTTTCTTTTGTTCATTCGGTCGACTTTTTCCAATCATAATCTTTTTTTTTTTTTTTTTTTATAATTACAAAAAATACATCTTTAAAAATTCAAAAGCAGCTTCCAATACGAACATTTATTCAATTAGCCATTTGTTCATACAATCACCTTGACACTTCTGCCCACCCTCACTCATCCACTCCTTCTCTCCCGCCTTCATGAAAGCCCGCATCTCTTTACTCACTCCTCCACTTGCACATTCCTTTCTCATTTTCCTACCCACGCACTCAATAACTTTTTCATTTTTTCATTAACCTCATCGGACGATTCATTTGTCTCATCTAACATATCTTTTCTACTATAGAACCTTTTCAGTACTTCGTTTCATCTCGCGTTCACTCTTACACACCCATTCACTCACTCGTGCATTCCTTCCCTCATTCATCCATCAACCCATTTTTCCATGCACTTATCCATTCAATTATTCATTCACTCACTCACCTGCTTCGCAGTCTAGCCTGTCGAATCCTTTCCATTTTTTTTCTTCCTCCGAGCACCTTTCCAATTCGTTTTGTTTCATTAAATGACGTTGCTTGATCAATTATGGCTCTTATGTTACCATAACACACCCTGACACATTTCATAAATTCACTGCTACAAAAGTTGTATTTTCAAACTCAACTCAGAAATAAACTGTTCCTTTTTGATGAAACTACTTGAAAAATTGCTACATCAAAATGGATTCAAGAAGAGTTTCCTCGACTACTCCTACCATCTTTTTTTTCTACTTCAAAACATATTTTCAGTTTTTTGATACATAAAATATTAAATTAATTTTGTCAAATGCATTAGCCTTTTCCTTCAGAAGAAGCGTTAATAGTTTTCTAGAAAAAATAAAGTTGTATTTCTTTCTTCCTTGCGCTTTGTACCTTGCCAGGATTGGTGCAAAAAAACTCCGCGTTTGAGCATGTTCCATGAATCTTCCCTAAAAGTAGTTTCTAATTTATTAAGAATTCTGCGCACAAATTGCTCGGTGTCAAGCGGGTGAGGTTACTGACGTGAAAGATAGAAATTTTGTGAAACATGTCAAATGTGTTGTGTTTCGGTAACTCCTTCAACACTTCAAGCACAAACTTCGTTAGCATAATTCTTATGATTAATTCATCACCTAATGGTCATGGACTTTTGGGCGTTGTTGTTGCAGGCGATGGTGACGTTGTCAAAGTTTTTGTTTATGAAGATGAATTTCTCAGGCAAGCTGGGCCATGCACAACCCACCACTGCAATGAGACATTTTCATTAAATTTTCATTTTCATGAGTTTAATCATTTTAATAATTTATTGGAAAAATATTTAAACGATAAAATTAATCGACAAAATCAAGAATGATTCACTTTACCCTTCAAACATCATTGTTTCGCCCCAGTAACTTTGCACTTTGAAGATTAGATTTAGAGTTATTGGCTCACCACAGACCACTATAAACATATCAACCACCAGTTTCCACCTTCAACTCACCGTTCACCCCCACCAACAATTCAACCATCGACACCATCTAGCTACCTCCGTCAGTCAAACTACAACCAGCTACTTAGCCGCACCACCAACCACCAACCAATACTAAGCCACCACCAAGACCCCACCAACCACTATGCCACCACCAACCACTAAGCCACCACTCACCATGGTACTGCACAATGAAGCGAACGGCTTGCTTGGTTGCTTGCAGTACCAGCTTGATCGCGTAACTTTTCGACTCGTAGGCACCCACCACCCTCTCGCCACCTCCACACAACCAGCTCTTTCTGCATGACAAAGTGTTCATTTTCACCATATGGTTTAAAATATTGTCCAAATGATCATGAGTTCAGTAAATTTGATCATTTCTTCATTCTGCAGTATAATCAACTTGAAGGTGCTTATGCCTTACTAATTACAATTAAGATTATTTTATTGAATTTCATGACTTTCCTCCTTTTCGGATGTTTCAAGCGCTACTTCAAAGAATCAAAAATTTGTTGAGAAGCTTTAAAATGCCTTAAAGGCTTATTTCCTTATCGTTCAGCACTCAATCACGAGTAAATGCAACATCATAAATAGCACCTTCAGCCTTTTTGCAAAAAAACGAAATAAAATTTTTTTTTAAACCTTCTATTGAGATTTTAATGTTTTCAACACCACTCAATCTTCCAATAAACTAATTAGTTGAACATCCAAAAACAAAAAACTTAAACAGACTGACATTTACCCAGTTAACAAATCATCCACTGAATAACCCACATATTCATGCATTCAATCACTCATCCACACATCCACTCATGCATCCACTCATGCATCCATCCACTCATGCATCCATCCACTCATCCACTCATGCACCCATCCACTCATGCATCCATCCACTCATCCACTCATGCACCCATCAAATCATGCATAAATCCAATGGTGCAACCACCAAACCACCCACTTGTCGCCCACTCATCGACCAACTCATCCATGCACCCACACAACTTTTGCCTAACTCAATCTCACTTCTACCTAGCCACCCAAGACCTCATTCCTTTGCACACCCATCCACCCATACATACACACCAGTACAACCATGCATTCATGCACCTATACACTCACACAGCCCTACACAGAGGCGAACCTCCTTTCATTCACCTGTTTGTTTGGAAGGCCGTCTCGCTGATGAAGCCATACGAGTGAGGAACACAATGCTCCAGCGAGGATGTACCACTCTCTCTTGCCACACCACCATCTTCCTCTTTGTCTTCCTTGCGCTCCTCAATTTGCGAGTTTTTGATACTATTTTTCAAAAGATTTTTCCCATTGAAGGGGTCGTTTTTTGAGTCAATATAGTCTGCGGTGTTTACAGCATCGGCGTGGTTGTGTTCGTTTATCGTATTTTTCGAAGTTCCATCCATAAGGTTACCAGCGTCATTAGGAGTATGGTGTATGTGGTTGCGGGCATTGTAATTGTCGTTATGCCTTTTTTTCATCTCATTGCTGCTTTTGAATTTATTGTCGTCGCTCAGGTGTTTCTCTGGCGCATAATCGTTAGCGCCGGCTCCACTTTCCCAATTAGCGACAGACGGCTCTGTAGCGAAGTCGGCGTTAGTGTCATTCTTTTTGAACTTGGGGATGTGGCTGAGGTCGGCTGAAAAGTCATACAGAGTGAGAAGAATTCGCTGACCAGGCAGACCTGAGATGAGCCACGTCTGCACAAGCGACTGACACACCGCTCCAGTTGTCGTCCGCACCTCGTTGAGGATGTAGCCGTTATCGTTGTAACGACGGTAGACATCGGATTGTGGACAGTTAGGCAAATGTCCTCTGTTTTCTACTGTTGGGTGGTTTTGATGTTCTGGGTTGTCGGTTCGGTGGCTGTTGTGTGCCATCATTTTTGCCACCAGTTTGCTCATGGTAGCTTGGGTCCTAACATGAACGTATGGTTTTAGAGATGACCCAATATTAATATTATTAACCAATTATTTGTTTTGTTAAGTTTTGTTTTAAAAGTTTCAAAACTCAAAATATTAAATGAAAAAAAGATTTTTGGTCACAATTTCAATATAAAAATGTTTATACATTTCATAAGAGGTTCATATACATTCGTAAACTTGGATTTGTGGGAGTATATATCAATTAGACTGTAATCCTCTTTAAATGTATGAGGTTTCACAGAAAATTAGCTTTTGTTAAAAACGAATAATTAGGTTATTTTTTAATACGATTATTTTAACATAATAAAGTAAAAACATTAGTTTTTATTTAATTAATAAAAATCCATCATGGAACGTATGTAAGTAAGTAATGAAATAAACCTACCAATAATAATTTTATACGCATTGTACCACACTATGAGCACCACAACGAGTACACATAACCATACCACACCCTTACACAACTTGCACACACACACACACACACACACACACACACACACACACACACACACACACACACACACACACACACACACACACACACACACACACACACACACACACACACACACACACACACACACACACACACACACACACACACACACACACACACACACACACACACACACACACACACACACACACACACACACACACACACACACACACACACACACACACACACACACACACACACACACACACACACACACACACACACACACACACACACACACACACACACACACACACACACACACACACACACACACACACACACACACACACACACACACAAACACACACACACACACACACACACACACACACACACACACACACACACACACACACACACACACACACACACACACACACACACACACACACACACACAAACACATACGTTTAATGCATACAAATGTTGCTTCTAGGTAGGCCTTGAGTTCCTTGTTACACGGCTCACTTTCTTCAAACTCCGCGTCTGGAACCCTGTAACAACCGTTACAACAGACCTTTATTAAACTTTTATCTTTCCCAAGTTTTTTGCTACCATAATGAGACATGTAAGAACTACAACCAAACACAAATAAAATTTTTACAGCATTGAGAGCTTTGAAATATTCTATAATGCATCTACTCCTAAAAGTAATTATTTATCCTCATTGATAGGATTTGCAAGTGTAGCAAGAATAAAAAATAGATAAGTGGATTTAAGGGTCATACTGCATGAATCAAGCGCCTTATCTGGCAATTTAATTGTCTCACTAGCGTAGCACGTCAGCCATTAAGCGAGAGAATACTACTAGAAGAAGACACCACAACATCCCACAGACTCGACCTATCAGCCAGGCAAAGATCGATTGTATTGGACAGGCATGCAATGAGGAAGTTGTGTGTTAAGGACCTGCCGTGGTACGGCCAACAAATTCCTCATTGCAACCAGCACTAACGCTGAATCAGAGTTTTTATTACTGAAAACACTCTCAGAATGATTTCAAATGCCAGTGAATTTGATTTCACAAAATATTTTCAAACAACAATTATTAATTCAATTGTTTTACTCAATTATTTCGAATTCGACTTAGTCTAACCAGCAGCATTTTTAGAAGTTTTTAATGCAGCGACTTTTTTAAAAATTAGGCATAGCTTTTTGAGATACTCTTAGCGAAGTGGTGCCACAAAAATAGGAAATTGTTGAGTGGCGGTAGGAAGAAAAGGCATTTTAAATAGCGTACTAATAGCACGGTGAAGAATTTTGAAGGATTGTTCAAAGGAGTATAGAAATGAGAAGCTGGCGAATGGAACAGAGCAAAAACTTATTGAGCCGCTGAGTCAAAGAAACAAAGGTTAACGAGTGGTAACCATGGACAGTAAAAATAGATAAACTCGAAAGACCAGTGGTTCTATGGTATGAACTGTAATTGTCGGCATGTACGCAAAGGGTTATGTGAAAATAGATAAAACTATGAAAATAGCAAAGTTTTGTAATGTCAAAGTTAATTTTGAAAGGCCTAAAAACCTTCAAATAATCAGATGAAAGTTGTATGAGCGTTCAACGAAGAGAGAGCTGAAATAGGTATTAACAAGGAAGATATGCATGATCAGGGAAGGAAAAAAAGAAAAAGTTGTGATTTTGAAAAATAAAAATGATCATTGCAAAACCGATGGAACTTGAGATGAGGTGAAAGTGAACAGACGAAAAATGAAAGGCAAAACAGGAAAATTTGCAGAAAATTTCATCAAAGAATCCGGTAAATACTATACAAGCTCATGAAAAAAATTGAAAAAAAAAAGTTTTTTAAAGAAAAAAAAAGTAAAGAAAGAGAAAATAATTCCAAGTTTCCTTCAATGGAAAGTTTCGTTTGGGTGTGGACGCTCAAGGCTACACAAACCAACATGGGTAACGAAATAATTAACAAAGCAAAATTGAAACTGCAATCTGCGGAAGAAATCATAATAAAGAAGACGCAAGCGCCTATTATCACCTTAGTTCACACACTTTCCTGCCTGAGCACTTTCGATCGGCCATCTTTATGACGTCACTGAAGCATTCGATGTGACCCATGTCATACTCTACGCACCTGGTGGGGTGTATCGTGAGGTCATTTTGTTGGTCGTTGTGTGTGTGTGTGTTTGTTTGTGTGTGTGTGTGTTTGTTTGTTTGTGTGTTTTCGTGTGTGTTTGTGTGTGTGTGTGTGTGTGTGTGTGTGTGTGTGTGTGTGTGTGTGTGTGTGTGTGTATGTGGTGTTTGTGTGTGTGTGTGTGTGTGTGTGTGTGTGTGTGTGTTGTGTGTGTGTGGTGTGTGTGTGTGTGTGTGTGTGTGTGTGTGTGTGTGTGTGTGTGTGTGTGTGTGTGTGGGTTGTGTGTGTGTGTGTGATGTGGTGTGTGTGGTGTGTGTGTGTGTGTGTGTGTGTGTGCTGTGTGTGTGTGTGTGTGTGTGTGTGGTGTGTGTGGTGTGTGTGTGTGTGTGTGTGTGTGTGTGTGTGTGTGTGTGCTGTGTGTGTGTGTGTGTGTGTGTGTGTGTGTGTTGTGTGTGTGTGTGTGCCTGTGTGTGTGTGTGTGTGTGTGTGTGTGTGTGTGTGTGTGTGTGTGTTGCTGTGTGTGTGTGTGTGTGTGCCTGTGTGTGTGTGTGTGTGTGTGTGTGTGTGTGTGTGTGTGTGTGTGTGTGTGTGTGTGTGGGTGTGTGTGTGTGTGTGTGTGTGTGTGTGTGTGTGTGTGTGTGTGTGTGTGTGTGTGGGTGTGGGGTGTGTGTGTGTGTGTATGTGTGTGTGTGTGTGTGTGTGTGTGTGTGTGTGTGTGTGTGTGTGTGTGTGTGTGTGTGTGCGTTTATGTGTATGTGTGAGCGTGTGAGTGGGTTTTTGTGTTGGTAGTAGTAAAAGCGATTATGCATGTGTTTGAGAATTGTGGTAGAAGTTTTTGGTGGGTGTGAGGGTAGTTATGTGGGTGGTTTTATGTGTGGTATAGACTTGTGCAGGGATTTTTGATAGTTAAGTGAATGATTATCTGGATAAATGAGTGAGTGGTTGAATGGGTGGTTGTCGGGGAAACATGTTCGTGGCTGTGCGAGTGGGTTGTTGTGAAGGTCGTTAAGGGGATGAGGTTGATCAGAATATTATTTGAATATTTTATTGTGAAACATTTTCGGTGGAAAAAATTTTATGTGCAAAGTTTTGTGGCAAAGTTTCGTGCAAAAAAATTTTATGCGCTGTTTTTTTTGTAAAATATTTGTGGGGTAGATTTTTTTCGTAATAAAATGAATTTATGATAAAAAAAATCGTCAATTTATTTAGCAGTAAATGTTTTTATTAGTAATTAATGTTCATCTTAATCTTTTTGGTATCAGTGTTAACTCTGTACAGCTCGGATAACCACTCAAGTTCACATCAAAAGGTCAGTTATGGCACAGTTTATTTACAAATTTTACACTTGTGAGTCTAGTGTCCCAAAATCTACCAAAAGCTCCGGTAGATTTTTGCGTTGCAAGTATTTTCAAATGGTTTTAAAGTTATTCGTGGTTTTTTTCAGTTTTTCGGCAAAATGGCACCATAACAGTTTAAAAAGAAAGGACTTTAAGCTTCGAGTATATGCCGCAGTCGCAAATGAAGTTTGAAACTACACCAACTACACAAACCACACCAACCACACCAACCACACCAACCAAACCAGCCAAACCAACCACACAAGCCCCACCAATCACACCAACCCACACCAACCAACACCAACCACACCAACTACATTAACCACACCAACCACACAACCATACTAATCCCAACTATTTTAGCAACCACAACAACCACACCAGCCACATCAACCACACCAACTACAGAAGCTGCACTTGCTACATAAACCACACCAAAAACAGCAAACATACCAACCACACTAGTTACAACACCAACGCCAACCAATCTAGCCACACAAGCCATATTAACCACACCAACCCCAGAACCAGCCACACCAGTTATGGCACCAGCCACACCAACCAGGGCACCAGCCACACCAACCACGCCACCAGCCACACCAGCCACAGAACCAGCTACAACAGCCACAGAACCAGCCACACCAACCACAAAACCTCCCAAGGTGCATTCTGCCATACAGAGCCTTGGTCATCATGATAACGTGGTCCTCCTGACACTCGGCTCTGAACACCTCGGTGTCACAGTACTCGTCTGTGATGTCTGTGGTGGATGTGTGGAGGAGGGATGAATGAATGGATGGATAGTATAATAGCTGGATGTATTCATAGTTGAATGGATAAATGGATGAATAAATGGATGGATGGGTGTACGGATGGATGGATTGGTGTACGGATGGATGGATGGGTGTATGGATGGATGGATGAATAGAAGAGTGGATGGATGGACGGATGAATGAATAGATAAGGGAGTGGATGAGTGGATGATGAAAGGAATAAATGAATGAAAGACAGAAACTGAATAAATGGATGAGTAGATCAATAACTAGCTCGATGGATGGATCGATGTGAGAATCAATGCATGGTTGTGTGGATGGATACATGGCTGAATGGATGAATATAATTTTGCTTGTTTTTTGCCCAGGCGGCCGGTTAGTTTTTAAGTTGTCCAGGAGGGTCCTTTCGGGCTAATACCACTTAATTAATAGTCGTCAGCGTGGTCAGTGCAACTAGGTGGCAGATTGGATGGTTGCTTGATTGGTTTTTTGGTTAAACGGTTGTATGGTCGATTGGCTGGTAGGCTGGTGATGGATGGAAGACGTTTGTAGAAAGGGTTTTATTTTAAGGTAGAAAGCCAATTTCTTTGTGTGAGTTTTTTTTGGCAAAATAAGTTCTCTGAAACTAGTGAAAAAAAAGCTCAAAAAAGTTAAGAAGAAAAGAAAGAAAAATAATGTACAATAGATTTTAGATTTTGAATTGAAAGGATGTGGAGACGATGTCTGGAATATGTTAATACGAAAGAAAATTGAGAGAACTAGAGATAAGGGTGATAAATTGTTGGAGGAGGTTTAGGCAAAAGACCCCTTCAACTGCAAACAAGCAAAACTAACGCAAGTTGACTATTCCGGCTTCATTAACACTGTAAAATTATTTTTTCAGTTTTCAAGAATTCTATCGCTGATTGTTAAACTCAAAAGTAAGATTCCGTCTCCTCAGAATTGCGAAAACGTCCCTTTAAAGAGTTGAGTGAACCGCTGGGTACGTGGAGTTCTTGGCGCTGTTGAGGCGATTGTGGGTCTTGTGGGATGCTGCAATCAAAGGTCTGAAAAAATAGGAGAAGCGTTGAAAGGCAAGATGAAAGGGTGTGTGACTTGCTTGCATGAACTTCCAAGGATGGTACAATGGGATCTTTGTCTCGAACGCCTCCGTCAAAATAATTCAAAACTCGTTTGCTTGTGCACAATGAACAAAACTAATCATGCCTGCCGAATCTCCTCCTCCTTCCTCGCAACTTGCGTCTTTCGTGCCAATAAACCATCGCTTTTTTATAGATTTCTTCCATTTTCATATCTTTTTTGTTGCCGTGTTTGCTTGTTTTTTAAGCTTTGAGTATTTTTTTTTGTTAATTGGTTTCTTGTGAATTTGATTATGCACAGTCACTTTCTTCTTATTATTTCTAACACAATAATTTTTTCACTCATAATTTTTTTTAATTATTTTTGAGAAAAAATTGTTTCCGGAAATCTATTTTGCCACAGTTTCTCAAGTATTGGCCACTAATAGAACTCTGCATTTAATCGAAAAATGCAAATTAATCTTTTGAATTAAAAAAACGTGTTTTTTCAATGTAAGCAAATATATGTTCATTCTTTGAGACATATGTAACTTTAATATGTGTATTTCTCCTTCTTTGTGAATAATTCACGTGTAATCGACTTTATTACTCGAGTATCAGCTGATGCGCCCATAAGAAGCTCTTCAAAGTAGCACATACCCAGACAAATGTGAATGTTGGAGCATTAATACTAATGATTTGCAGATTAGCATTTGTCCGATGCCAAAGAAGTGCCACTGAGAAGTTTTTGGTAGCTTGTTGTGTGGTGGGTTGGTGTGTGGTGGGCTGGTGTGTGGTGGGTTGGTGTGTGGTGGGTTGGTGTGTGGTGGGTTGGTGTGTGGTGGGTTGGTGTGTGGTGGGTTGGTGGGTGATGGTTGTTGTGTGGTGGTTGGTGTGTGGTGGATTGATTTGTGGTGGTTGGTGTGTGGTGGGTTGGTGTGCGGTGAGTTGGTGGGGGATGGTTGTTGTGTGGTGGTTGGTGTGTGGTGGATTGATTCGTGGTGGTTGGTGTGTGGCGGTTGTTGTTTGGTGCTTTGTGTGATTCTTGGTGTGAAACTATTTTATGCTCAGTGATGTCTGCATAGACCTACTGGAGTTCCAAAGGTTTGGACACTCAACGCGGAAACGTTGTAATTAATTGTTTGGAATCCGTCACCGCTGACAAACAATCCAATTGACTTTCCATTTATCATTCGATCTTCTTTTTTACCCTTCATGTGTTATCGACACGTGGTACTTGGTAGCCTTGCTGCATAATTGGTTGAACAAACTTACTAAATTGTTACCGGTAGTTATGTATTTGGAGAAAAACAAATTTTTGATATGAAGAATAGAATGAATCTTTTTCGAACCTGTGTCAAACATCTGAGTTAAGGACTGCGAGCAGAAGTAAGAAATGATGAATGAAAGGATGATGAGGGTGTTGGCAATTGAATTACATCGGAGTTGAGGTCTTGCAGTGCCTTTTGCCACTTCTCCAAAATCTTTCATGGTGCTTCTTGTGTCTGGTCAGTTCATTGGTCGAAAGGTTGCCTTCTGTTTTTAAAATTTTTGACCGATACTTTTTGAAGATTAAAAAGGCTTCTGAATGTCCCAAACATTTCAAATGTTCGTGCAAATGGCTTCTAGTGCTTTCTACGTCATATTCTTTCAATCATTCACTGTCAGTTCATTAAGGTAATGAGGACTGAACAGTTTTAAAACGTAATAACTGTCGTCCTATTCTTCAAACTGGTTTGCGTAATTATGCAAATATTCACACATTTCTTATTTAAAAAAGTCTTTTAAGGTTTTTGTGAGTTATTGTATAATTCAATTAGACTTTTATTTTTCTTAATTTTTGAAACAAATTCTTTTCTGAAACAATTATTCAAAACATTCTTTTCCAAATGAACAATCTTCTCTAAGACTCTTTTTCTCCCTTTTTATACGCTAATTTCTACGCACGCACAACACACCTTCTCGTATATGTGTCTTTTCCTGGATAAACTTCGTAA
>OX387247.1:5623140-5658140 GCA_947562095.1 Branchellion lobata | reverse complement strand
TGCTCAACTTAGTGCTATTACTTTCCTTTAAATCAAGACACCTACCCAACCAAAGTACCGTTTCAATGCTAAAATGGGCAGTAAGAATCGATTGCCCCAATGAATTTATGAACTTGACCTAGAAGTGCCGAGATACAGAAAGCGTTTGGTCGTTGTATAAAAATTACCCGAATATATAAAAATACCAAACAGAATAATTGCCAAAATATTGACACCGGTTTTTTTGCTAGAAAAATAATTGAGCAATTCGCTCTCAATCATTGTCTTCAAAAATAAAATGGCCATTTTGAAAATAAAATTGAAACAAATCACATCCGGATATCTCAAACGATCTCCACCTTATCCAGGCATCATTTAAATATTGGAGGTTTCTGGGGAGCTAGAGTACATGAGAAAAATTTTTACTAAAAATCCGAATAAATGGAAAAAGCTCGAATGAAAAATTAAAATTTCTTCGCAAATTGAATTTGTATTGGAAAAGTATAAATCTGACGAAAAATTTAAATATTTTTTAATCTTCTATAAATTCTCAAAAAAAAATATTTTTTTAAATTTTCGAAAATTTCGCCAGACACAAAATCATTTGAATTCCTCATTTGCATTATTTAGTATAAATTATTTTTCGTTGCTTTTTGGAAAGCAGAATCAATATTCCAGTGCATTTAACCGAATGTTTGCCACATACACACTTCCGCCTATAATTTCCCTTCCATCCTCACAAACATTTCTTTTCAACAAGTTGAAAAAATTTCAAAACGATTTTCGAAACAAGTTTCAAATTTCGAAGGCATTTAAAGCGAAACGGTCGTTTATTTGGTCTACAAAATCGAAGCTATAGAATTTATTTCAAATTCGTTCAAAAAAGACGAGTGTACCTGAAGTTTCGAAGAAAAAAAAACATGAATATTCAAAGCATCAATGCATTTCAAACAGGTCAATGAAAAGTTTCAAAATTATGGGCACTTAAGTTTTATGGAATATTTAATTCTATACCTGTTTTTTATTCAATTTTCAGATTATTAATTGAATCCCACCAAAGGTTGACTGGGTGCAGTTTCAATCAAAGCGCAATTATGGTCCGATCAATGGTTGTCCATATTACAAACACTTCAATAACACAGCCACCCAGTAATTGCACGTCGCCCTCCTCACGCTCCTTCCCACGCTGAGCAAACAGGAGCAGGTCTCAGCAGGTGCACCAAGGATGGAGGCATTAGCGAATGTTGCAAACACACGCTTTGAGTCTTCTACCAGGCACTCTGCATCATCCATCTGCATACTGCACCTTGATGCAACGATGTTTCAAATGCCGTTTAAGCATTAAACTTATTGATATTAAACATTTTTGAAAGTTGAGTTTTCAATAAATTTATCTTGATGCTTATCACTACTGGGAAGTAGCTTGGAGCTTTTTATAGGTTAATAGTTAAATCGAGTTTTTTGTTTGTTTCATAAGAGCAAGCAAAAGAAAAATAATTTCATACAAACGTTCTTCGCTAAAAAGTTTTAAAAATTATTTTTTTTAATTTTTTCAGAATAAATTAATTTCAAACTAAAAATATATTCAAAGCACTAAATTTAAACGAGAATTCTAAAATGAAAATCAGAATCCGCACAATTACGTGAGAAATTAAATTTCTCAAGGAATAGGCGTCGTTCACAAGTATGGTGGAAACTTTAATAGCACTTAAAAGCCGTAACATGTGCGGTGCAGCGCAACTAAAATATATTCATTAATTTATATCTCTATATACGTCTGTGGTGCTTCTTAAAAGGATGCTCAAAAGGTTGTGTCTATGTGTATCCACCGGCACTCAAGCTCAATTGGACACCCTTGCAATTAAGCAGGCCTAGCTGCTTGATGGACATCAATGTATTGAATTAATATTTGATAAATTCAATTCATTCCGATATTTCTTTCTCGTTTTTTTCGTGTTCAGGAGCTTGATCGAGAGAAGCCGCGCGAGCAAGGATGAGATTTACGCATGGACTGCAGAGGTGGGTGTTGCTGCTGACATACGTGAGGGAAGACGCTACAAGCAATTGCAGGTAGAGTGCTATGAGCCATCAATTGAAACGTTCGGCGTTTCATCGGCCTTCACAGAGATTTAATGCGAATACGCCAAAGTCATCAAAAGTCGTTTCGAAATGTAGATTTTCGAATCAAAAGTTAATTGTTGAAGGTCTTGACAAAGATTTCACACTTTTTTAGCGGATATTTTGGTTAGAGTTTAAGATCAGGAGCAAAGAGGCAGAGAAAATGAAAGGCACATCTTTGTAATCTTTAATGAAGAACACTTCAATTCATGCATGTCATCCATCTTCTCCACCCACTCCCACCCTATCAATTGACTATCAGCCAGTTCTTCACAACTGCCCTGCAGTTATTTGCTTGTTTTTTTTAGTTAGCGTGTTTTTGTTTTTTTTTTATTCTGACAAAAAGTTTTTTTACAGATTTGAAAAGCAAAAAGTAATTGAAAAAAAGATTTTTTTTTAACTTAATTTTCAAAAATGTTATTTAATTGACTTTTATATTTTTATTTTATGAAAGCATCCTTCAAACTTTCAGACAAGTGATGACCAGTTCAAAAGTTTTTAAATTGAATCAGTGGTCTTGAAGCCTTTTGAGTTTACTCCATTTTAACGAACCTTATCTCTGCATTGAGATGACAAACAACTAAGAACGAATTGTGTTTATTTTTTTCCACTAATAAATGTACAATACAATACAATACAATACAAATACGAATATCATTATAGTGGCATTAACCCCGTAGAGTTTCGAAGCCACTCAAAAAACGTTTTTTTTGTTTTCTGGACTTTTATCAATTTTTTTTACTCAACCTCTATAAATTTTGTTTTCTTGGCTTTTATAAAATCTGTTTTTTTTTTGAATTTATAATTTTTTTCAAATTTCAGAATGACGGAAATAAAAGGAGGATGTGTGTTTTGTGCGTTGGCATATAAATCAAAGATTTTTGAAAAGTCTAGCGGTGCGGTCTATCTATCTAACACTCCCGCAAGTAAGACTCAATTTAGGCGAAAACTCTTTTCAAACTTATGGAATTTGATGCTCAAATACTGGCTGCCGAAGTAATGTTGACTGCAACACCAGAGCTTTCAGATTGATAAGCTGACGTGGAAGAAATCGTTAATGAAGTTACTTGCTAATTCTCGAGGCCTCTGGACGCCTGAACGTGTGACAAAATCTATACGTCTCCTGCTTTTCGTGGACCACTTTTTTCATTTATTTCTATTTAATCCTTCATGAGGTCGCTTGCACTTTTTATTAGGCACAAAATCTGTAAAAACTTCTCCGCGGAGCTAAAGAGGTGCGTATGTACGCAAGAGAAACTCGTGGGCCAGTTGACACGTGCATTACATTCTCTTATGAAGTTTCTCATTCAATATTTTAGAGCTTTGTCTCGAGTGAGGTCACTCTCACTTTGTTTCTTTAGCCGTTCTCGTCTTTAAATATTTACTCGTTCATGCGTCAGTGTTTCCTGGTATCTTATTTTTCGAATCTTGCTGTCGTTGCATCTTCTCTGTGATTATTATCTCTTCGTGTGCTCACCAGGCAAGTCTCGTTGCCACAGCTAATTGCAACTAATCACATTCTTTCAAAAATTTGTTGTTGTTATTGTTGTTATCGCTGTTGTTTTTGTTGTTGTTGTTTTGTTGTTATTGCTGTTGTTGATGTTGTGGCTGTCGTCTTTGTTATTGTTGTTTTTGTTGTTCTTGTGTTTGTTATTGTTGTTTTTGTTGTTCTTGTTGTTTGTTGTTGTTGTTTTTGTTGTTCTTGTTGTTTGTTGTTCTTGTTGTTTGTTGTTGTTTTTGTTTTGTTATAGATATTTTTTGCCACTACTAGCATTATCAGATTTTTCTGTTTGATCTTGTCATGTGGCTTGAGATTCATGGTGGGAGCCTTGCCAAGTCAAACATTCGGATGAGTTGATATGATTTTTGAAGCTGGTGAGTCAAAGGTAAAAATTATTACTTGATGACGGATAATGATATAGTAGAAGACGGAAGATGAGGATTGGAAGGAGAGGATGGAAAAGAAAGGATATAGAAGAGAGGATGGAGAAGAGAGGGTGGAGAAAAGAGGATAGAGAAGAGCCTGAAAGAAACGAATGAAAGGGGAGAATGGGAGCAGAAGATGAAGGCAAAAGATGGAAAGAGGTGATGGAAAAAGAGGTTGAAAGGAAAAAATAAAAGAGAAGATGGAGGGAAAGGATTGGAAAAGAAATGTAAAGGTATCTGAGTTGATTGTAGATTGGGTGAGAAAAGTGATTTTTGGATGCTTGTAGAGGAAGGTAGCGTGGCATGGTAAAGGTTTAACGTTTTGTGGACACGGGCAGGAGTGACTTAGTCAACCGTTATCACATTGGAGTTTGTCAGCAGTTCTGATGATGTTTTCTTTCGTTTTTTTTTCTTTTACTTTTCACTAATTGACTGTGATTGAGGGTTTTAAAAATCATCACATTATGTTTTCATTTAAAAAAATTTCAAAAACATTGATAGGAATTTTTGCGAACTTTTTCCATCTTTTTACATTAATTTGCGACAAACATAAAAGACGCTTTTCTGAGGCATTTGAATATTTTTCATAAATTCAAGGCTAAAGAAGAATGTTTGAATGTGATAATGCTTGAAAATGTTCATTCTGGAAGTTTAAATGAAACCTTCTTCGCGAAGGTTTTGAATTTATTTTTTCCGTGTTTGAGATGGTTTATTTCAAAACATTTGTGATAAGAAAATGCTCGTAAGTCATTAATTTTCGTCTTTATTGCAACGAACATCTCAAAAATAGTTACGCATGTTAGCACTTGACTTTTTGAAGTAACAAAAGTCTATAAAATGAAAAAATAAGTTTCGAAAAACCTTTTCAACTTGAGTGTTGCGATCAAAATGGATTTTTTATTACAACGCAACGACATTGAAGAGAAATAAGCAACTTTGTTGGTCCATCTTTTCTGTTAGATCTTCATCTTAACGTTCCACTACTGTAAAAATTCCAGATAATTGTTTAAAAATATTCCCAGTACCAGCCATTCTTTCATGCTTCATGGTTAATTTCATAGGAAATATTTCCTACTGAAATATTTTCTTTCCAGAACATTAGGAGTACTCGTGATAAAAAAAAGATTTCAATATTCCCTAGATGTCACCCCTTTAGTTTTGTTTTGGTATACTTCAAAGAAGCAAGTGTTTATTAAACCTCCCTGTTTTCATTATTGCTTCTACAGCAGCACTCAACAGGGCTTTGAAGAAGAAATGAACTTACCAAAGGTTTACAGCAAAAATAATCTCACACCAAATGTATGATGTAACTTCCAGTTTCTCTCATACTCGCTGTTCTAGCATCTCTACCATATATACGTAAACATATCTCTATTTAAATTCATCACCATTATACTTCGAGCCTTCCATTACTATCGAAGAATGTCTTGAGTCGGTATTCCCTCCACAAATGTGATCATTAATCAAGTCGTGGGCGTCTTAGCAGCCAGGTCTATTGCTTACTTAATCATGCCCGAATGTAAGCTTTATTCTCCTAATCCCTGCAGATCAACCAATCTCGCACACAATAACGGCCCATTATCGTCTCCGCTAGGGAAATTGTGATTATGTTTAAAGTACATTTGAAGCAGAATAATGTTTCGGTTGTTTAATTGGAGCCAGTCGTTTAAAGGGGTACACAATTTTGAGACACGTCTGTTATGTTGGAAAAGACTGGTTTCATGCAATTTTATGTTTGAACAGTAAAATTTTAATTTTTTTACTGTTAAAACAAAAGTGATGTGGTGAATGAAACGTGCTTCAAAATTTTCCTTGGTGAGTCATGGTAGCGTTTGAGAGAAGACAGAAAAAGAAATTACAAACTTTTAATCTTTTATAAAGAATAGTCACTTCAGTGCATTATATTTCAAAACATTTATGAGTTTTATCATTTCACCATCATTGGTGCATGAAGGTTTGGATTGTCTTATTGAAAGCTCAACCAAATGAGAACTGAGGACTTTCGTACTTTCAACATTTTCACAACTTTTTCATAAATTTAAAATTTTAAAAGTTGAATTTGAAAGACTTATGGCAGTATTTTTCGCCGGCTTCAACGGTGGCGACGAGATTTGTCTTTAAATTTAATTGTTCCTGAAGGATGTTTGCCAAATCTTTAAAATATCGTGAGATCAGGAATATTAAAAAATTGTAACTTTATAGTTCAACCCTTTGACGTTTTGAGAAGCCTTGACAGAATGTTAAGATAAGTTTCATCAAACTAATGCTACAACATCGGCTTCCTTGTCCACTAGAGACATGGTGAAGACTCAGTGAGGCCATGGGTCTTGAGCAGATAATTGTGGAAAAAAGCCGTCGCACAAGATTATTCCAAGAGGCTCGTGCAACAAGCAGTCTAGAGAAGTCTCAGTTAGTTTTCATGGGTCTATCTTATTGGCAAAAATTTATTCTGCTTCATGTGATTCCATTTACTTTGAACAGAAAAATCCATCTTTCATGGGTCTTTTTCCTTCCCGCTTTCACTTCCATTACATCTCTACTTCGTTTTCATAAAACTCATAGGTTTATTAATTAAACAGTTTTTAGTTGAGAGCTTTTGAACAGTGTGGAGTCAGCCCTATAAGAAGATGTTGATTGGATTGGATCAGGGTTCCACCGATGCCTTTCACAACGGCATGACTTGATATGACAAAGGTCCCTCCCAAAACCTTCCACTGAACCTTCCTCCTGTTTCATCGTCACACTCAGCAATCATCTCATACGTGCTGTTGACAGTTTCTGCTCTATACTGATCCAAAGCTTTCACAATCTAATCTAATCAAATCATTTTTATAGCGCTGTTTCCACACTGTTCAAAGGCTTTCACAACCTCTCTGGACGCTGAATAATGTATACTTTTGGCTGATGGTTGAATATCAAAAAAATAATTAAAAATATTTCAGTTTAATCTAGTGAAAAAAGGATCTTCCAATAGGCATATGTTACCATTAAAATTTATTAACACCACCTTTCCCACTACTGGTACCAACAGCTTCAACGGCAAGAGTGGTTAAACCAATGCCCCTTCACGAGCGATAAGCCCGCTTGTCTGTGAAACTCATTCTAATATCTTTATTAAGCCGTCTGTAGAACTCACTTTAATATCTCAATAATTAGCATATAGAAGGAAGCACCGAAGCCTTTAAGCTCCACATGATGCATCTCTGGCCGAAGCAATATAATCATTTGTTATGCCTAATTAAGACTTCCTCTCGTAACTTATCGAATGCTACTGCCCAGTGCAGTGTGGTAGTGAAGTGCATAAGAGTCTTTGGCAAGTCAAAGTGGGACTATAGAACACTACGAAGTACCTTCACAATTGAAGAGTTGATGAAAAGCGGAATCGATTGAGAATGTTGTTTGGAAAGATTCGATAAAAATAACTTTTATATTACTTGCTACCCAATTGTTGATTTTTATTCATAACTCCTACCTCATTGGTAGAGCGAGTGACCTACTGTCCAATCTTAGTAGAGCAGTGTGTCTATCAGCCAATCAGATAACAGCGTATTTGCTTCATAAGAAGTAATTTCAAAATGTTTAATGAAAAGATTGAATTGCGAAAACATTTCAATTTTAATCCGGAAAAAAAAATTGATTTTGTTTATTTAAAATTATCGAATGCATGTACAGCCATTCCAAATACCAACTCCCACCAGCGTTATGTTCCACAGAAATAGGCAGGGCTTCAGACCATATCTTCCTCCTTTCCTCAGCAAGACTCACTTCTTTAGGTCCCCTTTCGATTATGCCTCAATCAACCTTGGCACCGGTAGTTATGGTGGTGTTGTTGCTAGTGGAGCAAGTGGGCGTGTTGTTGCTGGTGGAGCAAGTGGGTGTGTTGTTGCTGGTGGAATGAGTGGGTGTGGTGTTAGCGCTGGTTTCGGAGCTCCCTCGAGTGGCTCCTTCTACGACAGATTACCTGCTTGCATGGGTAGCCAAGGTCTCAACAACAACCACGGTATAAATGACTTCCAAAACATATACACAAACTCAAACCACACCGCCTTCAGCTGCGGTGGCGTGCGAAACAAGCCCTTCCACAACATTCCCACTGGTAACAAACTATGCAGCAATCTATATAGTAAGATTGTGTTTGAAGGGGTGACCAATGGAACAATAAATACGACAGCTACTCGAAGCAGCGACAAGACAAACAGTTGTTATAACGTTATTCAGAAAAGCAGCAACAACAACAAAAACATTTTTTTGAACGATAAAAACAACAACAACAACAACCACAACATTCCAAACCTCAACAACTTCATATACGGACGGCTGGAAGTGATGAAGCGGAGAAGCCTCTTGTACCAGCAAAGACTAGAATGTCTCAGCAACAACCATTACCACTACCTGCAACTCAAGCAAAAAATCACACAACAACAGCAACAACACACACTACACTTACAGCAACTACAAAGGCAACAACCACACGCCACACAGCCGCAAGAGCTTTCCCAACGTAGGGCATCTGAACACATAAAGGCTTTAACGTTTCAACACCTACTCCATCGGAGATGTAACAAAAGAGATCTCCAGAATAACATTGAATGTTCCAATAGTGACGGTAACAATGAGTCTAACAATTTGAATGAGAATGGGTATATTAACAAGTCCATCATACAAATCCCTGGAAACATTACTAGGATTTTAGTCGATAATGAGCATAAAAATTGTGAAATTAGTGAAAATTGTAAGAACTATGTAGATTATTTGAGTGGGGAAAGCTGTATTAATGCAGTCAAAAGAAACAATGCTGATGAAGGTGTTGGAAAATTGTGTGCCGGCAATGAAGAGGAAGAAGAAGAAGAGGATGATGAGGATGAAGAGGAGGAAGAAGAAGAATGTGAAAACTTATGTGATGAAAATGATGACGAAAATGGCAAAAAGGTAGGTGAGGATTATGATGATGGGGAGAAGGATGGGAGAGATTGCGACAATAAAGAAGATGATGAAGCTGAAGAAGATGCTGAGGATGTTAGAAACGTAGCAAACAAAGCAACAAAAGAGAACAAAGTGAATGGTGACGAAGTGACTGCTGCTATCAACGGTGCAAAGCGTATGTTTAACGATGAAAAAAGGCAAAGCACTAGTTCGAGAAGCGACAATGAAAGAAGAAGAATTGAAGGACACAAGTCTCACACTCCCACCAATGCCCACAGCGGTGTTGTGGAAGTCGTGGAGACTGTTGAAGCTGACGTCACAACGACCCCTACAGCCACTAATTTTTTCAACATCAAGGCAATTGGCCATGCGACGACACTAAATAGCGCTGAAAGCATTTCCCAATGTATGAGTCGGTCACCACCCATGCCTCCACCAAGCCCTCTTCTACTGTCCTCTCCCTTTCCACCCTCCTCCTGCCTACATTCACCTCTTCCAACTTCGTCCTTCTTCCCCTTCCCTCTCACTAGTCCATCCCAATCATCAACAGAATTAACACCATCTTCATCTTCTACATCACTTTTGACACTATGTGCACCGTCTTTTCCATCTTCAATTTCTTCTTCTACTTTTTTATATTCTTCCTCTACTCTTCCATCTCCTTTAGTTTCTTCTTTTCCGGTTTCTTCATCTTTAGCTTTTTCTTTTTCTTCATCTTCATCTTCTACATCATTACCTTTTTCTTCTTCATATTTTTCTCCTCCATCTCCTTCCTCTTCTTCATCAATTTCATCTTCCTCACCATTTTCATCCTTCCCATCGTCTTCTCTAGCTGCAACTACCTTCTTATCAAACAGTGTGTCGTTTTTCCTCAACCTGCCAAGACTGTTCGAGAATGCGTCAGCAGGAATTAACGGCAACAACAAGGACAACAGCAACAGCAACAACAGAAGCAACAGCAACAACAACAACAACAGCAGCAGCAACAGCAACAACAACAGCAACCTCACAGAACAAGAACACAACGATGAAGAGTACACTCAGTCTTCGAAAACCATTTGGCAAGAGCGGGGAGACGAACACAAAGGCTTGTCATGTATTGTACTCTCATCTAATCAAGGAATTTGTGATGTGCCCTTTAGCGTTCTGTTCAAAGGCGCTCCCATGGAAACGGTTTTATTAGCTGTTAAAAGACTAAGTACTTTAGGACATCTATATTTCAGTTGAGTTGCCGTTTCTAGAGCTTAAACATGGGATCGCCCAGACACACTTAAAAGCGGAATAGGCCAATCATTTGCGCAGTTAGGTATAAAAATAGTAATACCAAAAATAGTAATGATAAAAATAGTAATAATAAAAATAGTAATGATGAAAATAGGAATAATAAAAATAGTAATAATAAAAATAGTAATGATGAAAATAGTAATAATAAAAATAGTAATGATGAAAATAGGAATGATAAAAATAGGAATGATGAAAATAGGAATGAAAAAATTGTAAAAATAATAAATTACGAATAGTCAGGGTAAAAAGGGGAGTAAATCTGTAGTGTTGAGGTTGTTCCGTTGGAAACATGGTGTTTTACGGTTGCACAATTCAAGTGTGACTGAACCGACGTAAGATTATATTATGTTGTATCAATAATTTAATGGGTTGCATTTTTTCTATTGCATTACATACAAACACGAATATTGTTATAGTGGCATTAACCCCGTAGAGTTTCGAGGCCACATTGAATTGCATTGTATTGTATTGTATTGTGCTTTAGTATATCATATTGTATTGTATTATATTTATGAAATTGTATTATAATTATGAAATTTTATTATAATCATGAAATTTTATTATAATTATGAAATTGTATTATAATTATGAAATTGTATTATAATTATGAAATTTTATTATAATCATGAAATTGTATTATAATTATGAAATTGTATTATAATTATGAAATTGTATTATAATTATGAAATTGTATTATAATTATGAAATTGTATTATAATTATGAAATTGTATTATAATCATGAAATGTTATTATAATTATGAAATTATATTGAATTCATGCAATTTCATTGTAATATATTCATAGCATGTTGTCCATACACCTTCAGACCACAAAGAAGGTGCCGAGAAGGTACCTGGTGTATCCCCATTTGACGGAGACTTCATGCTCCTCATGCGCAGCCTCAGCAACACAGAGTTCCACAGCTCCAACCATGCCATCCACAAGTATCCATACAACTCCCCTGGAGGCCTCTACTACAAGCACTACGACACCGCTGAGAGGAACCGAAGAACTCAAGAGGAACAGAAGTGCAGAACACAAAACAGTGAAAACCACCCCAATAATAAAGAATTCTACAACAACAACATCGACTTGTACTACAACAACAGCGACATAAACAACGTCAGTGGCATGGAAGGCATAGGAGAAGAAAGCTTGAAGGGGACGGGAGAGTCGAAAGACCTGAAAGACTTGGAAAGGTTCGCTGCCAGCTTTAAGGCGAGGCGCATCAGACTGGGCTTCACTCAAACCAACGTGGGTCAGTTGCTGGTGCATACTTTGGAAGCTTTGAACTGGTACTTTCATCGGATGTGCTATTCAAAGCTTTTGTTCAAGTTTAAATATTCTTGTGGTTGAACATTTAAAATATTCTTCCCATTGGAAAAGCCACAATTAACAATGGTAGCTCAATCCTCTTCAAGGAAACTCCTTGGCGAGAGTGCATGGTTCGGTGTTCAGTCAGACGACCATTTGTCGCTTTGAGAACCTCCAGCTGAGCTACAAGAACGCATGCAAGCTGAGACCCATCCTGGAGCAGTGGCTCGAAGAGGCGGAAAAAAACATGGACTACGACAAGGCTGACAGACGCAGAAAGAGAAGAACCACCATAGGACTGAGAGCCAAGGATTCGTTGGAGGCTCACTTCTGCCACCGTCCCAAGCCGTCCTCCTACGAAATCCTCCAGGTGGCCCAGGTAGGTTGGAGTGAGTGGCTTGTAGTGTCTTGTGGAGGAATAGCAAGGTAGTCAGCGCCTTCTCTGGCGCTTGTGCATTGTCACCGTGGGTTTTCTCGTACCTAAACTTTCTCAAAAGCACATTTTTTTCATAAAATGAATTTTTTTATAGTGGTAAATCTTCATATTCAAAGCTTCAATTTCAAAATTTTTTCATAATAAACATGTTTCTACAATGGGTGTATTTCCTAATGTTCATAAATGATAATTCAAGTTATTACCAGTAAGCTCCAAGTTCGAATCTGGACTAACCTCAAGTTTTATTTGTAAGAGACAACAACTCCATTTGAAAAATGTCCTGATTCAATTTGTCCAGTTAAAAATGCTTTGCTTAGCTTAAAACGACTCATGATGCTTAGTGCGGAGTACGGAGGGTTAAATGACTGTTACAAACAACTACTTTGAGGGATGCTTCCACAAAATAACATTGGTGACGGTTGACATAATTTTGTTGAACAGTCGTTGAGACTGGACAAGGAGGTGGTGAGAGTGTGGTTCTGCAACAGGAGGCAGAGAGACAAGAGGGTCAAAAGTTCTTTGAGGTTGTCGAGGATTCTACCTTTGAAACTTTAATTTTTTTTTTCTCCAAAATTAAAAAAAATAGCTGTAATTATTTATTATTTTTTTATGAAATCCCATCTTAACACTCAGGCTTCGAAACTCTACGGAGTTAAAGCTGCTTTAATAAAATTCGTATTTGTTTTGTTTTGTTCCGTATTGTATTGTATCGTATCCTATCGGATTGTATTGGATTGTATTGTATTGTATTGTATTTTATTGTATTGTATTGTATTGTATTGTATTGTATTGTATTGTATTGTATTGTATTGTATTGTATTGTAGTGTAATACCCTCGTTAGCACTATCACTCAAAATTTTCTGTTGCAGACTGGAGGAGGTTTCGAAACTGGGAGGGATGATGACCTGGATGTCTGCCGACAGTCCTCTCTACCTCCACAACGTCTGATTTGCTAATCCATGGCTGCGTGCATCTATTTGTTGATTTTCAAAGATTTTATTGATCAAGAGTGAATTTTACAAATTTTCTAGTTTTAACTGTAAGTTTCATTTGTTAGTAGTTACCTTTTTCTTGCTAGTTAAACAACTGTAGACCTTTTCGGTTTTTGAATGTTCTATTTTGAGGCAGTTTTGCAACTGAAATACACCAATGAAAAATTTTATTCTTATTTTTTAGAATACCATTTAACCATACCCATGCTTAATCTAAACATTCCTACCGTGGCTTCCTGTTATGGAACTTTCTTCCCCTCAAGCTTTCCTTCTGTTACTTCTTTACATAATGTTCGTAAAGTTCTCAAAACTTTTCCAAATAAACACTTCTTAGCAGAGCGCCCTTGAACGATGTAATCAGTGCTATACAAAGGCTGTGATAAGATTTTGGAATAAGAGAAACTTTAACGAAAATTAAAGATTTTTACGTGGCAGATTATTGAAACAATGTCAGTTTTTTAACACATTACGTTTATTTTAACTTTTATTAAATCCAAATTAAACAATCCTCTAACATAATAATTAACAAAACTAAGTTTTAAAGAAATCGTGATGAACTAAAAGAGGAAAATTTGAGTTCAATTCCATAAACTTGGCAGCCAATAACAATTGATCTTCCCGCAAGTTCTGGCCAATCAGCTGTAGGCCTATAGGCATCCCGTGTTCCGATAGACTGACTGGGACGTTTATGGCTGGAACGCCTGTGAATGAAAGTAGAGTTCAGAAACTTGAATGAACATCTTGGAAAAAAACATTTAGAAACCAACTTTGTATACAAGAGGAAATAAAAAATAAAAATAAATCTTATGGAAGCAATAGAAACACTCACCGGCCATATTGACTGGCTGTGTGAAGAGATCCTGTTCGGCGGTTCTGGTGCGATTGTCTGCCAGTGAGAAAGAGTGGTAAGGAGGAGCAGGGCAGATGACAGTTGGTGTCAGCAGGAGATCAACGCCAGACTGGTAGACTTTTTGGAAGTCTTGGGCAATCAGTCGTCGAATCTTTTGAGCCCTTGTGTAATACTTGTGGTAATTGCTGGTGGCAGTGGAAAAGTCGTTGGAGATATTATTGATGGAAATTTTTTAAATTATTTTGTTACATGCTTTGGCGCTTTACAAATCAGCTTCATGAAAATCGTTGACATAACAGTAACTATAGATAGTATGACTGAATTTATAAAATCAAAAGATCACAAAAAGAAACCTTTTGAGAAGAAAAAAGTTTCCCGCCAAAATTCGACTTCTAACGACGTCATTAAAATTTTTTCGTCTGGTGGTGGAGTACAAGGCCTCGGTGGACGACTCGTCGTAACCTCGTTCACCTGCGTCACAAAATATTAAAATGATTAATTAATTATTATTAAAATGATTAAATAATTATTAAAAACTAAAACGAAATTAAGATTTAAAAAATTATATTCAAAAGTGCTGGAGCTATTTATAGTCGTCCAATGGCCTTCAAGCTCTCACCATATCTGAGGCCGTCGTAGCGTGCCATGTTAGAGGCCACTTCAGCGGCGCACAGAACATGGTAGCAATTGATCGACAGCTGCGTGTGTGGCATGCTCACGTCTATCACTTTAGCTCCGCCCTCCTCAAACTCGTCTGCCTTTTTCCTCCAGGCCTGCAATATGGAGGCATCCAGGCCGGGGCAATGGTACTCCTGGAGTGCAAAGGTTGCTATTTGGGTGAAGTCTTGACGATTTTATATGAAACACCTCTATAACTCAACGGTGAACTGAAATTGAACTTTTGACTATGGCAACATTGAAAAAGTATTGTTCAAAGATCAGCTAAGAAGTTTAATGTTTCTACACTGTACTGAATAAGTGAACGAGCTAATAAGAGAAAAGGTGAAGAAGCAGAAATGATGAATGGAGAGAGATGAAACACCTTTGGAATCCCTATGGTAAGTGCATGCACAGAAGGATGCTGAGGTAGGGAGATGGGCTGGTAAGAGTGCCTCAGAGTGGTCGAGTCCTTGGGGTCGTGAGCGGACAGGCAGTCTGTGGAGGTTGAAGGGCTGCTCCGTGGTCGGTGAAGGGGAAACTCAGATTGTTGAACGATTCATGGCATACATAGACTAATTCAAGACAGGACTTCAAGCAGCATTTTGACTTTTCAATCACGAAGGTATGGAAGTCAAATTTGACATTGTCAAAGGTGCATACTGACATTGAAGCAAGCAAAAACAGTACAACGAAGAGTACTAGTGAAGTGGCGTTGGCTACACAAAACCACTCAACAATGACTCACTGAGGACAGTGGCCGCGTCATCGACGGTCCTGGTGATGATGCCTGGCACATCCATTGAGTTGACCAATGGGATGAGGCCGTGGCGAGAGCACCTGCCATAACTGGGTTTCAAGCCTTGTGATTGGTTGTTGAGTGGCTCACAATATTTAAAAACTTAAGCAATGAAATATTAAGCGATTTACCTTTATTATGTATGAATTTTATATTTTCGGGAACTTCTAAAAATATTTTATGATCAAGGGGAATGGAGTGATAAGGGAAGAACAGAGGCAGGAAGAGCATAGGCACCTACAACTCCACAGTGTGAGGAAGGATTTCTTGTGGAACCACCTGTGTCTGATCCTATGCCACTGTAACAGTTTGACGCTAATCAGCACTTTTATAAATGATCCTTTCGGCGCATTATTACAAATGGCTAGAGCGATACAAAAGAAAAAAATGGATACAAGAAACTACATGGGGGAAAGACAAACAATAGTGTAACACCGTTTGCTAGACGTTACACTATTGCTTGAATGGCAATGAACAACACAGCTGACTGACACGAAGGCTGCTCCAACAGCCACAGCAACAGCACTTCCTCCCGACGACCCTCCTGCCACATGGAACACGTCATGGAGGTCGCTTGCGTCACTGCCAAGCGCATCGTCCTTGCAGGCAGTCTCATCCTTCTTCAACTTGTCGAGCAGTCCCCAGGGATTCTTGACTGCACCGAAGGCTCCGTCTGTTGAACCACACCTGGTAAGTGTTGTATGTGGTGAGGGTTATGGAAAGGTGGTGACAAGTTGGATGTTGGGATATCGAATTTGCAGTGCTGATGAGTGAGAAGTTGAGGTTGAAGCGTTGGAAAACTAATAAAATTACGATAATGGACTGTTGTCCTTCTTGCACAAACCCCATAGCAAATTCATCCATGTTCGTTTTGCCAACTAAAAGTGAATCATGATCAAGAAGTTGTTGAACTACAGTGGCGTTGTATGGAGGGATGTAGTTGTGGAGCATGCGAGAGGCACAAGTTGTCCTGATGCCTCTGGGAAGGAGTGACTTAAAGTTGAAATACTGATTGTATAAACTGAACAGTATGGAATAAAATTATACACTGGTCCAAATCCTCATGAGTTAAGAATACTAGATCTATTGTAGTGATGAAATAATCAATTTTTAAGTTTTATTACTTTGAAATTTTTTCAACTCATTCACCTAGTACTGAAATTATCTTTCACTGCTACAGGAATACCAAGTAATTCTTTCTGTGAGTTGTCATCATTGGAAGATTCTGGTAAAATAAAAAAGGTTCATGTATGGAAATATGAATAATTATGGTATGTAGAAAACTTCATTATTTGATTTTTTTATTATTTTCGATAAAGTAACATTTCTGATATTCACTTCTAAATTAATCATTCTAAGTGACTTGTCAGATTCCTAACATAACCTTGTGGGCTAAAATCATTTTCATTAAAACTATAATATGATAATTTAATGAGACAACCTTTTATGCGTTGATCAATGGCTTGTGCAGCCAAGGAAGCAAAAGCAGAAGTGTCAGAAATGAAGTGATTGAGTGTTTTTGTAAGTTTAATTCTTCTTGCACATTCCTCATACAACTCCAAAGCTGACAACTTGCTCTCACGGATAAGAGGCACTAGCTTTGAAAAGTTTGAAAAACAAATGAAAACCGAATAAATTTTGTTGAAACAAAATTGACAAACTTTTGAACTAATCATTTTCTAGAAATTTTTTATTAATTAATTAATTGAACTAATGATCATAACTAGAATATTAAATTATTAATGAGATAAATTTATTTACAAACGGGTACACACTTCTGATATTTTTTTGGAGAACATGGTAATGGTTTTGAAGAACTTTTATCTAGTTCTTGATGAAAATGAGGTCTGGAATGTGCATTCAAAATAAATAAAAACTATTTTAGTTTTATGAATTTCTGTAGTAATACCACCCTAACACCACGAAGGACTTTTTTAAAACCAATACCACTTTTAGCTTTCTGTCAAACTAACAGTTCCAACTAAGAATATCTGTAGACAAACTATTCCCAAAATCATGATGAAAATTTAATTTAAAAACAATGCAATTGTAATTTTTATATTTAAAAAATTAGAAATCAATTTTTTTATATTTTTTCACACTTTTGTTTCAAAACTAATTGCTGCACCTTTGTTTTCACAACGCTAATGGGTAAATTTACGGTTACTAAACTTCTTAAAAAATATAATTTTGATGAAGATTTATTTGTTTAAATAAAATATAAAACAAAAGATTTCAATTTTATTTCATTTACGAATTAATCACATTTTTAACTATGGCCTCAGACGAATGTGACTATAAAAGTAAAGCTGAAAAATTCCTCGATGAAAATCTCTTTCCTATTCTTCTACCGGCTCTACAAAAAACAATTGATGAGGCCAAAAACAAAAAACTTTTTGAAGTTTATCTTTTATCTTTTATTAATTTTTTTCCAAATCAGTGGTTTTTTATCTAATTTTTTCAAAATAAACTTAAATAATCAGTAGTTTTATTTCTTAATTGATAGTATCATCATCTATTATTTCCATTACAGAGAAAAAATGTGAGGTTTAGCATGAAAGATTATTTCATGGATGAAATCTGCCAAACGTAATTTTTTTGAAATCATTATAAGCAATTCGAATGTTTAAAACTTTTAAACGGTTTTATACACTTATATATTTTATTTTCATTTTCTTCTTGTCATTCATTGCCATTGTTAGGAATAAATAGGTATAAATAGAAACATACGACACGACTTCTATTGACTAGAAGGTCGTTTAAACAATTATTACAAGGCTCTTTGGCTTTATTACTTAATCGGCATGACTCAAATCGGTTATGATCCTATATTATCTTCCAGGTCAAATGGAAACCCTTACTTTGATCATTTATTGAAAACGCACGAATGGAGGTGTGTTATTGAAACCTTCAAAACCATAATGTTCACTTTATTCACGGCAGGGGCTTTAAAGAATTTCAACTTGGTGCTAGAATGGAGTTTTGATAACGTTTAAATAACATCGTAACTGTGGCGTTTTTCACTCTAATTATTTCGATAAGTTTTTCTATTTTATGGTTGGTAACTAACAACCATCAGCAACATCAATGACGAGTACGTATGGACAGAGTTTGATGCGGCTTTGAAAATCCAATCCTTTTTGCGAGGATTTTTGGTATTCAAAATTTTTTAATTCGTTTTTATAAACACTATTATTTTTAAAACTGAAGTTTTATTATTTAGTTTTTATTCCTATTTATCTAAAATGCAGACCTCATTATAAGCGCATGCTGCCTTTCGTGTATAATCATCTGAAAATTTGTGAATCAAAAGCTTCGCTCATTACAATTTCGGATTAAAATTTTTTTTGAGTAAGTTCTTTAAAAAAGAAATGTATTTTTAAACATATGTTTTACAGTATCGAAGGATCAAAGCATTAATCCCGCTGAGGTGTTGGCAAAGAGAGTGGAGACAGATAAATGAAGAGAAAAAAAGACAGGATTTTCTTTTTCCACCAAACTGTTGCGATGAAAAAACAGAATAAGTTGAAGATCGTCTTGCCGTCCCGTACGGAGTAATGGAATTTTAAGCTAATTAATGGGATCTAATCTAATCTAATCAGAGAGATCGTATATTTTTAAATTCTAGCTTTTTAAGGTTTATTTATTTTATTCTATAGTCAATTTTGCTTTTAGTTCACATTTTCATTTTTCAGAACATTATGATTTTGGTTAATTTGGCTGCATTCAAGTTTCATGTAACATTTTTTGTAACGGCTGCACTCGTAGCATAATGATTAGCATGTTCCGCCGCAAAATGTGAACCGCTAAGCTTAGATTTTAGTTTCAAAGTAGCACCTTTGATAAAGAACAGATACCGTCCTGGAAAAACTTAGTCACCAAGTAGTCCAGCAACGAGTAAACCCGTTTCTTTGGGAGTGTCTGAACAAAATACTAAAAGGCGCTTTAAAAAGTATTTGATTAGATTGGATAAAGTCATGAATAAAGTTTGAAAAAAATTTTCACTCTGATTCAGTAATAAATTTATGAATTGAAAAAATTGGTTTGTAATTTAAATTTTTTGAGGATATATAGTGATATTTGAGTATTTAGGTTCTTGACATTGTTATGTTGAAAAAAAAATTCAGAATCAATTCTAATATTTCTTGATTTAAAAAATATTTTATGAACTATTAATAGCTTGACATCTAATACTATCTAATGGATCTTTTATAAAGCACTCGGCCTGTTCACTAGCGTATATTAATTCGGTTCCTATTTTGGCTTACATCCGTTAGTTCCCTGTAAAGTATCCCGTTCCGTTCTTGTACTGAATTTTCTTCACAAAAAAGTTGTTTAATATTCTATAAATAAAACATCTAGTTTTACAAATTTTGAGACAATTACAAAGATGTCGAAAATCGTGAGACAGAGCAAATTCAGGCACGTATACGGGCAGCCTTTAAAGAGAGACCAGTGCTACGACAACATCCGTATCACAAAGAGCTCTTGGGATTCAACTTACTGTTCGGTAAACCCCAAGTATCTGGCAGTGATAACCGAGGCTGCGGGGGGTGGGTCTTTCCTGGTGCTGCCCATCGAGAGCGTACGTCTTGTGATTTTTTAAACTAACTGGATTCAATAATTAATCATGGTTAACATTCTTAGGATTTTTTCCAATCTTTCACTAGGTTCAATCATTTATAATTCATTAAAAATAGTAAAAAAAATTCAAACTATTATTTTTAATAATTATTTAACGTAAGACAAGTAGAAATTATAGTATATATGCTAAACTCAACATGTATTTTAAATTCGTTTTCATATGAATTTTCAATTTCATTATAAAATTATTAATGTTTTAAAGACTAAAAAAAACCTTTTAAATACCATTAAAGTCATTCATTATTAGTTAACAAATACCAGAAAATATTTGAGCTACTAATGGATTTTTATGGCAACACCATTAATCTGAAACCAGGTTGGAAGAGTAGATCGAGAGACTCCTCTGGTGGTAGGTCACAAGGCAGCAGTCCTCGACATCCAGTGGTGTCCTCACGATGACTCCATCATTGCCAGTGGCTCTGAGGACTGCACTGTTAAGGTGGGCTGTGTGAAAGTCTTATTGGTGACTGCCTATTTTCAAACTTTTTGAAATAAACTAAGTTTTTTCAAATTGCTAAATCAACTTTTTTTTCTATAAAGGTGTGGCAGATTCCTGAAGGAGGACTGACTGAGAACCTGGTGGAACCCGTGGTTGATCTAGTGGCACATCAGAGAAGGGTTGGATTGGTGGTCTGGCATCCTACTGCCCAGAACATTCTTCTTAGTGGAGGTGGGGCAGATGAACTGGATAATGCTCAGAAATCAATAATAAATATAAGTATATTAAAAATAAATAACTAATTAAATAACAGAATTAATTAACTTTATCTGAAATCATCTTCGATTAAAAATAATTTTAGTTTTTGAAATAAAATTTTTCCTTCTCCAACTTTCCAGGTTCAGACAACAAGGTGATGATATGGAATGTGGGCACGGCAGCTGTTTTAACAGAGGTGAGTCTGCCCGAAGTGCCATGGAGTGCCTCATGGAGTTGGAATGGGAGTAGTTTGGTGGTGTCTTGTCGGGACAAAAAGGTGAGGATCATCAACCCAAGGTCGGGAGACATCGTTCATGTGAGTGGTTTGGTGGTTAAGACTGAACTACCAAGCTGAAAACGTAACTATAATTCAATTTATATGAACTTTCAATATATTTCAATTTCATATTAACTTAATCAAATAATTTTCAAAAATTTTGAAATAACAATTTTTCGATTTCTTCTTTCTCGCCATTCCAGGAGAATATGTGTCACGAGGGGGCGAAGGCAACGCAGGTGTGTTACACAAAGGACAACAAGGTACTCACCACTGGATTCTCAAAGAGGAGTGAACGACAGGTGTCCCTTTGGTCTGAGGTGGGTTAAAGGGGGGTGAGGTAGGTGAGGTGAGTGAGGTGGGTTTGAGGGGAGTGACGTGGGTGTAACAGAGATGGTGAAGTAGATTTGAGAGGGGGGAGGTGGGTTTTAAAGGGAGCAAAGTGGGTATTTTAGAGTGAGGGTGAATGTTTCAGAGATGTTAAAGCATTGCTATATAGTGAATTTTAATACTTAAATAAATTACATTAAAGCATGCTAATTAAAAAGTATACTAGAAGATAATAGTAACGCAGCACTTTGGACGTTCAAAAGTGCTTTTCATCGTTCCTGGTGTTTTCCATCATCACACCACGTCTTCACCACCCTGCAGAGCCTCAAGAACCTCTCAACGGTGGAGATCGACAACAGCAACGGAGTGATGTACATCTCGTACGACCCTGACACCAACGTGGTCTTCCTGTGCGGCAAAGTGAGCCATTCCATATTCATGAATATGCGAAAATGAAACTCATTCACAAAGCGTTGAGACAAACAACCAAGATTCCTTAAAACTAAAAAATAGTGCTTCAAAATATATATTCTGTATATTTATTAAATATATATGTTTGATATGCAGTTTGCCTATCTTTTTCAACTGAAATAGTGGTTGATGATGTTTGAGGCTTCTGAAACTTTCACATAGCCTTAAGTATCCTCTTGAAGCCTAATTCATAATTAGCCAACTGATAAACTAGCTAGAATGCACTACCAAAGACTCCACACACCTACACCACAGGGCGACTCGCAGATGCGGTACTTTGAGATCACCGACCAAGAGCCCTTTATCCACTACCTCAACTCCTTCTCCTCCTCTGACCCGCAGAGGGGAGTGGCCTTCATGCCCAAGAGAGGCCTCAACGTCAACATCTGTGAGATTGCCAGGTGGCTGTTGTGCTGGTTAACTTATTTTTGACGGTTTTTTTCAAATAGTTAATTAATTAAGTGATTAAGTGAGTAAGTTCGTGAATGATATGAGGTCCGTTGTAGTTTTGTGCTACGCGTTGCTGTGACAATTGTTACTTCAAATATCACTATTCCACATGAACATTCGCTTATTCCAACATGAAAACCACTCTTCCACCAAACTACCAGCACCCTTACGCAACTCCACCAACAGGTACTATAAGGTGCACACCAAAGGCCTTTGCGAAGTGATTCCCATGACTGTGCCCAGGAAGGTTGGAGTCCAGTCCTTCTTGTGTGTCTCCTCTTAACAATTGCTTAATTTTTAACGACGAAACGCGCGCATACATACATACGTAGACACACACACACACACACACACACACACACACACACACACACACACACACACACACACACACACACGCACACACACACACACACACACAGTCAGAGCTGTTCCAGGACGACTTGTATCCTGACACTGCAGGAGACGAGGCAGCAATGACGGCTGAGGAGTGGTTCGCTGGCAAGGATGCCACTCCGGTCATGGTAGGTCTCGTTCTTAACTGTCCTCGAATTTTTTTGTTTATTTTTAACCCTCTTTGAGACTCGCTCTGAAGGATGCATTACTTGAAGCTTCCTTCACACATGCACAGATTTCGCTCAAGAACGGCTACGTATCAAAGAAGAAGGAAGGAATCTCGAAAGGATTTGTGAAGGTTCCTGTAAGATTATAATTCAATTTATTTAATCACTCACTTCATATTAAATTTCATGCTTTGTCGACTTGTCTCAAAGCTGGTTGTGCTGTTTGCTAAACTTTTTCGTATTCGTCATCGTCGACGTCGATCTCAACAGCAGGGAGGTGGCAACAGCGGGGAGTTGCAGAAGCAGGTGGAGGAATTGAAAGAGCAGTTGAAGCAGAAGGATGAGGAAATCAAAGAACTCAAGGCCCGACTTCAGAAGTACGAAGAATGAGGGCTGCATCGGCTGGCAGGGAATTTCTTGATCGACGCTACCTACTCATGCCTGCGTGGTGTTGCATGCTTTGCACATTATTGACGTGTTTAGTGGCACTTTGTGAACCTTCTTGTGGCATTTGTTTCCTATAGGCTTATTTTGTGTCGTTGTTGTTACCTTTCATATTCCAGTACTCCATCTTACTAGGTGCCTTCAGGCAATCGTGCTAGTTATCTATTTTTGTCATAATTTTTTTATATTATTTCGTCGCCATCACCACCTGAGTACATGTTCCTTCCAAAAGTCTGTACCCACGCACTGACTATTCCACCAATCGTGTTTGTTGCTGAAACCACTTTTTATTTTTATAACGCATTCCCAATGTCATCGTCGCCAGTAAACTCAAATGGTAACTTTCAATCATGCGTCAGTCTCTATATACTTCCACAACTCCACTACTTCCTCGCTATTCACTACTCCATTTTAGATATTATTAAAATGAAGTTTCGTTTTCTCATACTTTTCTATTTTGTTGATTATTAAAATTATTTTCAATGTTTTTCAAAATAAAATATTTAATTTCAAATTATTTTAAAGTTTCGTCTGCGAAAGTTTTCAGTTTCTCACAAATGCCGTGTTGCTGATTCGAATATATTTTGAAGTTATTAAGACGGGTTATGATAGAAACGAAGTCTGGAATAGTGTTAAAGCGACTAAGGATCAATACAAAAAACGTTTTATTTATTTCGGATGTAGCCCCAGCTTCACTGGCGGTGGCAACAACACGAAGACGAAGGTGGTAGGAGGATCAGGACCAGCTGTTCACAACCGCCTCCATCTTTTCTTCTTCCACAAATGGCTTGTCTATAGAGCTGGAAGTTCAACAAGAAGAGTAGTGAGTGCTTCATTGTTAAGTGATTGATTGGTTAATTTTTTAAAAGATTCTCTTTGGGAAGCAACGAAACTTATCGTAGAATCAGCGCTCTGAAAATGGTTGGATAGAATAACCAGCGCTGGACAAGTGCTCCAACTCACTCAATCATCAATTCCCCGCAGAAGATGCAGTCAGAGGCTATGATGTCATCAAGCTGTTCTTTCAAACTCGCGTAGTCCTGTTGTTGTTGTTGCTGCGATGGTTGTTGAAGTGGTTGCTGTTGTTGTCTCGCTATCTTCCTTCGGAGCTCTTTGACTCGTTGTTTGTCGCTTGAACTCAAATGAGGCCACAACTTGGTGGTCGCAATGATTAAAGCATGGAGATTTGATAATCGTGAGAAAATGATGAGTAAATAAGAAACATTTTATGAATAAAATTATTAAAAAATAATTTAATTGATAATTACCGCGATAAAAAAGAATAAAATGAAAAAATAACTTTGTTGGAAAGACAGTCGTGGTGGAAAAGGTGTTTGCAGGGGAAGATGTAGAAGGTCCTCAGACTCAAGGGTAGCTCACAGGCACTGCACTTGTCGTCGCTGCTGAGACTAGTGCTTCTGTGTGGTGGTGGTGGTGGTGGTGGTGGAGTGGTGCTTCTGTGTCGTGGTGTGACTGCAGTAGTGGCTTTGGATTGTCATGTGGTTGTGGCTGTAGGGGTGGTATGGCTGTGGTGGTAGAATAGCTGTCGGCGTGGTTGTGACGGTGGCATGATAATAGTTGTGGTGTGTACGTGGTGTGGTCATGCAAGCGGCGGTAGGGTTATGACAGTTATAAATTGTGATAGTACCTTGGTATGGTGAAAATGTGATAATGAAGGTGGAATGCCATGAGGCTGGTGGAAACATTATTAAACATCCATACTCGACAAAAATACTTGCAAACGTTTTCAACATTGAAATATCTTTGCTACATAGATGTTTTAAAATAATCGATAAATAAAGTTTTGAAATAAACGCAATGGAAAAAAAACGGTCGAACTTGTTTTTGAAGTTGGCGATGTGTTGCTTGAAGAGTTGCGTGTTGACGGATGCCTCGTCCATTTCCTTCTTTAGGGCCTCAATCTCCTCGTTGTACTCCTTCAAGGAGCTGCAAATGGCGTCCTGTGGAGAAGGTGGAAAGAGCTGAAAGGATACAATACAAAACAGTACAATACAATACAATGACGTAGCTTATTTTAGTGGCATTAACCCCGTAGAGTTTCGAAGCCACAGCTGGGAGAAGGTGGGTAGAACGTGGTGGAGAAAAGGAAGAGAAAGAGAACAAAAAGATGAGTGTATAAGGAAGGGTGGAGGAAGGAGGGTGGATAAGAAGTGGAAGAGAAGGAAAGTGGAAAAAATAAGAAAAAAAAAGTTGGTGAGAAGGTGGAACAGGGCGGATAAGAGGAAATGTTGAGTGGAAAAGTTGCAAGAAGTTGAAGGAGGGATGATAGGATGGATGGTCAGTGAAACACGTGTGTAATGGTGGAAGGATGGCTGGGAAAATGAATAGTGAATTGGAAGGAATTTACACATTACCACGTAGAAAGTTCATAACAAGTGAGTCGCTGCAGTTAAAGTGCATGACTCGAATTCTCCATGTAACTACATGCAACCACCATGCAACAACCATGCAACCACCATGCAACAACCATGCAACCACCATGAAACAACCATGCAACCATCATGCAACCACCATGCAACCACCATGCAACAACCATGCAACCATCATGCAACAACCATGCAACAACCATGCAACAACTATGCAACAACCATGTAACCACTATGCAACCACCATGCAACCACTGTACAACCACATAAACCACCATGCAACTACATGCAACCACCATGCAACCACCATACAGCCACATAAACCACCATACAACTACATACAATCACCATGCAACCACCATACAGCCACAAACTACCATAAAACTACATACAACCACCATGCAACCACCATACAACCACCATGCAACCACCATGCAAGCACCTTGAACTTGTCGATGGTGACAAACTCAGGGAAGAATGGCAGTACGTCGTGAATGGTGACCAGGTGACTGCCATGCACCACCCTCATGGTCGCCTCAATGTCACCCTCCGTCTCTACCGCGTGTCGAGCCACTGTGGTAGTTATGTTGATGTTGTGGTGTTGGTTGTGCTGCCACTGTGGTGGTTATGTTGGTGTTGTGGTGGTTATGTTGGCGTTCTGGTGGTTGTGTTGATGTTGTGGTGGTGGTTGTGTTGAGGTTGTGGTGGTGGTTGTGTTGAGGTTGTGGTAGTGGTTGTGTTGAGGTTGTGGTGGTGGTTGTGTTGAGGTTGTGGTGGTGGTTGTGTTACCATTGTGGTGTGGTTGTGTTGGTGTTGTGGTGGCGGTTGTGTTGTTGTTGTTGTTGTTGTTGTTTATCTTAAGCGCCTGAGGATAGTCCTCAGATGCGCTAAAGCTGGTTGTGGAAGGCGCACAAGTTCATCATAGGAGGTCCCGATGTTGTGGCAGAAGCGGGCCCTTGCGAAAGCTGGGCAATTGAGCCAGAGGTGTTCGGCTGATTCGACCTCTTCCTCACATAGTCGACAAAGGTCTGAATCTGCTTTTCCTGTGAGGTGCAGCCATCGGCGAAGACTTGGGTGGTGTCCGCTTCGGAACCTGACCAGATCCGTCAGTTCTGCCTTGTTAAGGGTGTTCTCCTTGATTTGGTTTGTGTTGGTGGTGTATAAGTCCAAGAAACGGTGATGGCTGCTCGAGAGTGGTCTGTCTTCTCGATGAATCACCGCTTTCCTGGTCTTTGAGTCTAAGTTCCGCTCGGCCGGTTGTGGTAAAGTGGATCCCCGCTTGGCTTCTGAGTCCGCCAGCTCATTGCCCCAAAGGTTACAGTGTCCGGGGGCCCAGACAATGAGTAGTTCTTTGGAACGAGTGATTCTGGCGATGGAGCGTTGATAGGTGACGATGATCGGGTCGGTTTGGTGTGGGTTGCCTGTGGCTTCCACTAGGGATTTGCAATCACAGACAATGACCGCCCTGTGCCAATCATTTTCACTCTCTAGCCACTTCAAAGCAGCTTCTAGCGCTGCTTTTTCCGCCGAGTAGGAACTGCTGCGCACCCCTGTAGGTGCGTGCCATCGGTGGAGGAGTTTTTTGTCTCTGGCTATGATCATGCCAGCTCCACCGTTTCTGGTGCCATCTGTCGTAGAACCATCAGTGTAGATCTGGAGGTCGCTATGACCTACTTCCTCGATGGTTCGTTGGGCTTTTTCCAGTTGGACGATTTGAGGCATCGACTTGCTCGCTGGTGTCATGTAGATGGGGGCTGGAGGTGGGCGGTCCCAAGGGGGTGGGAGCCTCGCTTCGCCGGTTTGGTGTTGAGAGAACAGATTAAGTTCCCTTAAAACCGGTGTGGTCAATCCCCGCCAATCCGTTTTTACCAGTCTTTGAGGAGCTTGTCGGTCCAAGGTCAGTCTCCGGGGGTCAGTGTCAGCCTGTTGTAGCCAACTATCCGCCTTAAGAAGTGACAAGGTCTTGTACCTTGCTTCCAGTGGGGTGAGATGTGCCTCTTTTAGGACGAATTCTCCAGGGGTCGATCTTAGGTGACCAGTGATGGCTCTAGCTGCGTTCAGCTGGGCACTTTCAAGCTTCCCTAGGTTGGATTTCGATAACCAGGGAGCCCAAGCCTGTGAACCATATTCGGCCAAAGATCTTTGAATGGCGATGTAGATTGTTCTCAGCTCTGCTGGTCGCCATCCCCAAGTTGTGCCCCCAAGGGCACGGAGAATGTTCGTCCTCTTGGTCATAGCCTGGCATACCTTTTTAGCGTGCTCGCTGAAAGTGAGCTGTCGGTCGTATTGGACGCCTAAAAAGGTAGGAGCCGCGTTGAAGGAAAGGGGTAAACCTCTGATTGTAATATGCGGCTGCCATGACGCTTCAGCTGTGCATAGGCTGAAGAAAGAGACCTCACACTTGTTTGTATTAAGTGTGAGACGGGCATCATCACTCCACTTTACTACCTTGTCAACTTCTTTTTGGAGCTTCTTTGTCATATCTATTTTACTCCTTCCGCTGCATGCAATCGCCAGGTCATCGGCATAGGCACTCACGAGGGTTGTGTCTTCAAATTGCATGAGGAGATCATTAATATATATGACGAAGAGCAAGGGGGACAAAACTGATCCTTGTGGGAGACCTTCCTTGAAAGTTCTCGATCGCCCAACCTTGGCGTTGACCCTGACACGGGCTTGTCGGTTCGTCAGCCACGAACTGATCCACACCAGGAAGCGAGCCGGGATACCTAGAAGGTGCATCTTTTGCAGCAGACCTGTTCTCCAGACCCTATCATAGGCTTTGCTGAAGTCGAACAGGGTCATTCCTGTCCGTAGCCTCTCCGACGACTGGAATCCGTCAGAGATGTGTTGTGATAGGCGGAGGCATTGGTCCACTGTGCTTCGACCCTTCCGGAACCCGGCTTGCCATGGACTCAGCAGGGAATGCTCTTCAAGCCACCATGAGAGACGATTTACGATCATTCTTTCAAGTAGCTTGCAGATCGTTGATGTGAGGGCAATGGGCCGATAACTGTCTACCGACTGTGGGTCCTTATCTTTTTTGAGAAACGGGATGATGACCGCATCCCGCCAAGACTGAGGGCACCAGCCTTCGAGCCAACTGTGGTTAAGAATTTTGAGTAGTTCTACCTCCACGTCGGCTGGAAGGTGCTTGAGAAGGTCTGGTGCTATTTCATCTGGACCCGCCGCTTTTCCCACTTTGATCTGTTTAAGGGCACTCTGGAGCTCGTCCTGGTGGAAAGCCTGTTCTGGGGTACGTCTAGGGCATCTCAACAGGGATTGCATATCCTGTCGATGTTGCTTGACTGCCAGTCTGCTCACTCGGTCGCTAGTCCTGCTACTAACGTTGGCATATTCTTGTATAAAAGCGTTCGCTTTGGCCTGATCACGGTGGTACAGTCGGCCTTTATATTGCAAAGCCTTTCCTGTTGGCTGTTGCTCTTTATTCTTGAGGCCCCGAACTGTACGCCACGCTAACCTCGCGTCTTTTCCCGCTTTTATCTTTTCAAGGTGGTTGCGCCAGGACATGCGCTTTGCTTCTTCCACCTTTTCTGCCACTTCTTTGGATTTCTGCAGCCATGCTGTGCGGTTCAAAGCCAGGTTGCGACGAAGTCGGTTGCGCTCTTTCATGAGACACTTGATTTCGTCGTTCATGTAAGGAGTTTCATTTGTCCTGAGAACTCTGAGCGGTATGGTCATTGAGGCTGCTTTTTTCAAAGCTTCTGTGAAGATGAAGAGCTTCTTCGAGGGAACCTCTTCAGCAGCCAGCTCAGTGAGGGACTCCATGACAATTTCTTGGAACCTGGCCCAGTTAGCTTTGTGGTAGTTTGGACGAGTTTTAGTCTTTTGGTTTTCATAACCAACTCCCTGGTTCCACTTTATCAGCACCGGGAAGTGGTCAGAGTTTAGCTCGTTCAGAACTGACCAATCAAAATTATTTGCCGCATCAGCATCTACCAGGGTGATATCCGGGGAGCTGAAGCCTGGACCTTGGTTGTTGCGAGAAGCTCGAGTGGGAGTGCCATCGTTGAGGACCAGCTTGAAGTTGTCTTCCGCCCATTGTAACAGTGTTGTTCCACGTTCGTCGGACCGTGCAACATCATCCCAGACGGGATGATGTGCATTGAAATCACCGCAGATCAAACCCTGAGCTGACGGTAGACTGGCAACGAGTTTTGAAAAGTCCCTCGTGTGTGTTGAGCTCTCCGGTGGGATATAGACGTTTGTGATGGAGATGGAACGTCTACTCGATGTTGGTAGAAGTATGCACTGCTGTTCTAAGGGGATTACTGCGGGGCACTGGGGCACCGAGTATTGGAGGCCTTTTTTGATGTAAGTGATGAGGCCTCCACCTCTTCTTGTGTGAGTTCCACTACCCTTCCTGTCCTTTCTGATAGCATCAAAACCTTCCAGTAGAGGGGTAGGGTCCTCCAAACCAAGCTTGGTTTCTTGTAGCAGAATGATGTCCACTGCGTACTTCTTTATGACCACTCGGAGTTGTGTTGTTGTTGTGGTGTGGTTGCAATGGTTGATTTGCTGTGGTGTTTGTGTTGGTTATGGTAGTGTGGTAGTGGTTTTGGTGTTATGGTGTAGTAGTAGTGGTTGTTTTGTGGTGGTGGTTTTAGTTATTGTTGTGGTGATGATTTTACTAGTAGAAGTTGTAGCTGAGGTGGTTGTAGCAATAATACAAGTAAATATGACGGCTTTAGAAATAAGTGTTATCAAACTAAAAGATACGAATTAAATAAAAATTAAATAATTATCAAAGAAGTATCGAAGAAGTATCAAAGGAGTATCAAAGAAGTATCAAAGAAGTATCAAAGAAGTATCAAAGAGGTATCTAAAGGGTATCAAATGACGAAAGTAACACCTTTGAGCCACAACCTCCTTCGCACGTCTTCGTCTTCCAGAGGTCGTCCCGCCACCTGGCATGCCAGACCGATGTCCATCTGTGATTGGTCGAATAATTAGGGTAGTAAGGGAAGGTTTTATGCTAGCACACGATCATTGAACACATTCAAGCCATCGTTACCAACCATGAGTACTATCACCACGTCCACAGCAACTAACACCGACAACAACCACAAACACCATCAACCACCAATTCCAAAAAGCACACCAACAGAGTAAACCAAATGGCAATTGCTTTAGTCACTTAACAAAAATCTACCATGCACCTGAATACTGACAACCACCTAAAGACTGCACCAACCACCCAACGACTGCGACAACCACCCAACAACCGCACCAACCACACAACGACTGCGACAACCGCCCAACAATCGCACCAACCACCAATGATGCCGAACAACCCACGAACCTTCAAAGCCAGGTCAACAGCTTCGTCATGGAGACCTAGGACTGTGTAGATGTGCACGCAGGCACGATCGAGGCGCTGTTCTGTGCACAAGCGCAGCGCGTACTTGGCGTCGTAACATATCATCTCTGCGTCCTGTCATTGTGATGACGTTGGTGTGGTTGTTGTTGATGGTTGTTGGTGGTGGTGGTATTGGTGGTTGTGGTGATGGTGTTGTTGGCGGTAGTGATGTTGTTGGTGGTAGTAATGTTGTTGGTGGTAGTAATGTTGTTGGTGGTAGTGATGTTGTTGGCGGTAGTGATGTTGTTGGTGGTAATAATGTTGTTGGTGGTAGTAATGTTGTTGGTGGTAGTAATGTTGTTGGTGGTGATGGTATTAATAGTGGAGTTTCCCTCTTCCCACCTACTTCTCCCTGGTTCACGAGGTACTGGTTCATCATGTCCTCCATGCGGTACTTGGCCATCAGAGCCACCATGTAGTTGTGCAGCGCCTGGTCCCGCAGGCACAAGTCGTTGATGCAGTAGTCCAAGTAACGAAACACCTGGTTGGACTGGAGTGGTAGTCGCTTGTGGAAAATGTAATAGGGTGGTGGGAAGGTTGGTGGAATAACAGGGGTAAGTTGATGTTACATCAGCAAAAACAACATCAACAACAAAAACAATATCATCAACAAAAACAACAACAAAACCATCAACAACAACAACAACAACCCCATCAACAACAACAACCATTTGAGAGTCCCCTTTGCTTCTTTCTCGTTCGTAAAGAACGAAGGCAGGAATGAGCTTGGAAGGCTCAATGCAGGCAGACCTGTGGTGTGTTGGAGGGGTGCATGGATGGAATCTATAGAGGTGGTGTGTTGGAGGGGTGCATGGATGGAATCTATAGAGGTGGTGTGTTGGAGGGGTGCATGGATGGAATCTATAGAGGTGGTGTGTTGGAGGGGTGCATGGATAGAATCTATAGAGGTGGTGTGTTGGAGGGGTGCATGGATGGAATCTATAGAGGTGGTGTGTTGGAGGGGTGCATGGATGGAAGCTATAAAGGTGGTGTGTTGGAGGGATGCATGGATGGAATCTATAAAGGTGGTGTGTTGGAGGGGTGCATGGATGGAATCTATAGAGGTGGTGTGTTGGAGGGGTGCATGGATGGAAGCTATAAAGGTGGTGTGTTGGAGGGATGCATGGATGGAAGCTATAAAGGTGGTGTGTTGGAGGGGTGCATGGATGGAATCTATAGAGGTGGTGTGTTGGAGGGATGCATGGATGGAATCTATAAAGGTGGTGTGTTGGAGGGGTGCATGGATGGAATCTATAGAGGTGGTGTGTTGGAAGGGTGCATGGATGGAATCTATAGAGGTGGTGTGTTGGAGGGGTGCATGGATGGAAGCTATAAAGGTGGTGTGTTGGAGGGATGCATGGATGGAAGCTATAGAGGTGGTGTGTTGGAGAGGTGCATGGATGGAAGCTATAAAGGTGGTGTGTTGGAGGGGTGCATGGATGGAAGCTATAAAGGTGGTGTGTTGGAGGGGTGCATGGATAGAATCTATAGAGGTGGTGTGTTGGAAGGGTGAATGGATGGAATCTATAGAGGTGGTGTGTTGGAGGGGTGCATGGATGGAAGCTATAGAGGTGGTGTGTTGGAGGGATGCATGGATGGAATCTATAGAGGTGGTGTGTTGGAAGGGTACATGAGGAAAACTATAGAGGGTGCTTGTTGGAAGGTTGCATAAAAAAAGCTATAAAGGGTGGTTGTTGGAGGATTGCATGAGAAAAGCTATAGGGTTGTTGGCAACCTTTTGATCCAGAAGTCCACTGTTTGCTGGGGGGAGTGCTGAAGCAGGGTGGCTGAGTACTTGTAGATGAGCTCCATCATCGACCTGGGAGGCTGTGTGCGCATGTCTCTCATTTATCCATCCGTCTGTCCATCCTTCTCTGAACCCGCCCATGCACCTAGCTATACTTTTATTCCTACCCCATCTATACACCCACGAATACACCCAAACACTTACCCCCCCCCCCCTTTAAAACACCCATACAGAAATCTAAAGATTAAACCATGCATCTATCCACCTCTTGAGCCATGCACTCACATGCATGGACAGTTCGTTGATGACTTGCAAGTATTTCTCCTGTTCGATGTAGTGCACTATGACCGTCTCGTAGTCTGCATGCGAGGAGAATGATTTTGAAGCATTAAAATTTTATTTTAATTATTTTTAATTAATTAGTTTAATTATAACTAATTATTTTTACTTTTCTAAATTAGAAGTAAAAAGATTTTTCAATTGATTGAAAAAGCTAAAAGATTTTGTAAATTTAAAAAAAAAACAAGAAAAAATTTAAGAATAATCAAATTGAATTTTTTGGTGAAAAAAACTCATTAAAAAATTTCTTTTAACCGGAATAAATGAAGATATACAATAAACAATAATGAACTATATATAGAAAAAAAAGTTGAAAAAAAAAAGTTTTTTTATGATTTAGAAAAAAATTTTAGAAAAAATGAAAAATCAAGGAGAACCATGAATGAGTGAGGCGATGAAGACGAGGTGTTGATGGTCGGCATGGCTCCGAAGCAGCTCGTACACCATCTTCTGGTTCGTCTTTATGATGCCCTGACGAACAGAGGTTTAAGAGGACGAAATTTAAATTTGAGTTAGTATTGAAAAAAATGAATAAGAAATAATAAAATTAGAATAGCTGAAATCAAAACTACAAAATTGAAGGCTGAAACAATTGAATTTATAATTGCTAAAATTACATTTAAAATCATTTTGAAAAAAGTTAACCATTACCAAATAATATTTTAATTTTTGTTGAAAGTTCGATGGAAGAGACATTTGAAGTGGTTACCAGGGCTTTGGGAGATGACAGAAAGTCGTGAAACTCCCTTTGACACCTGTCATAAGCCTTTGTTCCACCACCACCACCAGCACCATCACTACCACCAGTAGCAGCAGCAGCAGCAACACCACCACCACTACCACCACCACCACTAGCAGCAGCGGCGCTAGCAGCGTGGATAGAAGTGGCTACCTTGGTGGTGTCTGAATCATCATCGGAAAAAGGATTGCTGGAAACTTTGGTGGTTTTGGCGGTGGGGAGACCAACGTTGGTTGTGGAGCTTGAACGCATAAAGCCAAGTTGAGTAAGCCACAAGTCAACACACCACACTAGCAACATGGTGGTTTGAGTGGTCTCCTGTGGCGGTGGTTGGAAGCTCTGTACACACGTCAGATTGGCGCTTCAAAATCATCTAAATACTCATGAAAATGTTATTTCGTCATATTTTCAGCAATAGCTTGATATTAACATAACCACCAACACTGCATACAACAACACCAACCACCTCAACAATACAATACAAATACGGATATTATTATAGTGGCATTAACCCCGTAGAGCTTCGAGGCCACAACAACAACACCACTAGCAGCAGCACCTTGGCGTCAATGAGATTGAACTTGGTAACGAGGAAGCGTAGAAGAGCCTGCTTGCATGGCAGCCTCATCAGCCTCAAAGCCGCCTCCTCGAAGCCACAGGCACTGTTTGCCCACACCACTGCACTCTCCTCGTGACTGCAACGGTAGAGCGCTTGGCATTCAATATTATATTATATTATATTATATTATATTATATTATATTATATTATATTATATTATATTATATTATATTATATTATATCATATTATATTATATTATACTCTATTATATTTTATCAAAGTAATATAATTGTATTCGTGTTTGCATTATTTTGTATTGCATTACAAGGAGATTATGAGTACAAGCGCACAGAAACATTTGAGGTGTTTATGTTTGGAAGATACCACGGTGTATAATACACAAGGAGCAACCAACGTCACTGCCGTCAATATGAAATATACAAAATAGGCTTCTAAACAATTTAACAAAAAAACTGGAAAAATATTTTTGAAAAGTATAAAAAATCAGGAATGGAAGATTGAAAAATAAAAATAATGGAGCAGAATTTTTCTTAAAATAAGTTCAAAAGTGAGCGAAGGTGTGTGGGCAAGAAAAAAAAAAAAAAAAAAAAGAAAAAAAAGAAAAAAAAAGAAAGAAATGATCAGCGCTATATAAATGATTTGATTATATTAAAGAGCATCACCGTCCGAGT
>OX387247.1:5533140-5618140 GCA_947562095.1 Branchellion lobata | reverse complement strand
TTTTTGTTTGACTCTGCACCCAAGAGTTCCGTTTCTATCAGCACCCCTGGGTTTGGTGGGAGTTTGGAAGAGTTGTGGAAAAATCATTTCCACTGCACAGCCATGCACAACCAATTCCCGTGCAATTTATGTAAGATATTTTAACAATCGATTGTTGGTGATGGGTTTATAGTTGAATATTCTGTGAAGAATGGTCAATTGTTTTTACAATGGCCCGCGTATTTTTAAGGTTTCAGTGACCTTTTGAAGTGCCTATAAGGATGGCTGAGGTTGTTGTTTCGGGATCAGAGTTGTGGAAGTTCCAAGCTATCGAAGTTATTTTTTCTCCCTTTTGTAGCTGTGCACATTGAAAGATTAAATAAATTCAAGGAAAGATACACAAAAAACTAAGCACTGAACAGTTTAAAATAGAAATTAGATAATGAATATGAGTTTTGATTCTTTTTTTCGGAATTGAAGAAAGTATAAGAACATATATTTTACTTTGAGTTTGTTGAAAAGCCTGGCCTTCCTGGAGGAACTGGAAAGGTAAAAGCAGGTGAAAGATGAAAGAACTATTATGGAGTGGTGGCCTGAAGGATCTGTGAAAATGTTGTCTATTTTTTCCGAAGGATCCCTTGAAATCTCTATTTCTGTTTGATGAGAATGTTGTCTAATATTATTGTTTTGCACTTATGAAATTATTATTTTTTCAATTTTTACTATAATGAAAAGGAAAACAGAAAAATTATTTGAGAAATAATGCAAGCATATGAAGGGCAAAATTGAAATCAATCATTTTCAATTCAAGAGAAAAACAGTCAAATAATTAATCTGTTAGCAACCATCAGTAAGAGATGATTTGTTAAGGTTGATCCTGATAATGATGTTGCTCTGAAGGCCCATAGTGATTTGGTTATTGCAAACAGTCATCACCCTTATTGGCTCTGGAGGACTTGGGTGAAAGTAGGAATACAATGAAACATACATTTATGTTTATGAAGACTATGAAGTTTGAGAAGTTCAAGTTGTTGAAACATTATTTATGTCAAACTATAAATAATTCTTGATTTAATCTATTAAATTAAAATTACATAACAGTAATTATTTAATTTTTTTTAATTCATTTGTTTGAAAGCGTTTGTAGAAATTATAGCAAAAAACTGCTTATTCTCACTAAAATAAATTTTTAATTTTGATTCAGCATTTAAATATTTCACAGGTTTCACAAAACGTTTAAAGGATCTGCGGGGTATGATTGCTAACAAGATAGAAAAAAATCTACGAACTCAAATTTTATCCGTTCCTTTTTGAAAATAGGATCTGCTTTCACTGTACTTGTCATTTTTAAAATAGATTTCACCATGAAGAAGCGTTAATTAAACATACATTTTTTAACAAAATTGAAGATAAGTTAAAAGTGAAACTAAAAAAAGTAGGCGTATATTAAACTAATAATGTTTTGAATGAAATAAATGCCATTTTTTTTCATTTTCACTATTGAACTGTTTAGTTTTATTAATTTAATTATATATATACATAAAATGCTTGGTTTAACTAAATTAACTTTTGCAAAAAACCATTGACTACGATATAAACTATAATTTTAAAATGAAGAAAGATGTAAAAAAGCTTCAAGTATTACTTCAAAATGAATTTGTAAGTTCAAGAATGAAAATGAACTATTTTATATATTTGATAATGCATTTAAAGTGAAATTGAAAAAATTGCAAATTAATTTTTTTAATGAGCATCTATTCGTTTCTTAATCATTTACAATTCTCATTGTTTCAACAGAACAAAAATTCTACCGAAATAGAACTTGTTAAAAAATTAGGGTAAGTTGAAAATCTTACTTTTTTATTGCATTCTTGCACAAGTCTGAATAAAAACCATATTGACTCGGTTAACATCATTGGAAGGCTGAGGATTGAGGGAATCAATGATTACTGCCCAAGCAAGACCATGACCTCTCTACTGACTGATCTGATCATCAACAGACTGAATGAGTTGGTGTTCAGTGTGGTTGTTAATATTCATTTAAGAAAAAACATTTCATAAAATGCAAAGTTTTGGATTTGAATGAAGCTACTTTGTAATTGTATGTTGGAAGCTGTGAAAATTCAGTTTTATAACTGAAATAAAATTATTTTTGAATTCATACAGAGAAATAGAGAACAGTCGGTTATGTGCTTATGCGGACCTGATGGCTGCATGCATTGGCAGCAAGGTAGAGTGTGCTGAGGTTCTGCTGAGAAGTGAGCAGTTTGACATTCTTTCAAAGGTTCGACTTTTATCACACCAATGCCACAATGATTAAGTTAAACGAAATGTAGCACTGATTAGTATGATCGAATTAAAAACTATTTTTCAGCTTCTATTAAATCTTACCAAGCGATTCGACGACTATAAAGAATCCATCATCAAAACTACGCGTATGTTCTCAATGTGTTCACACTCGAAACCCATCAAGCATTTTAACAAGACCCTTTTTCTCAACCATCTCCAAAACAGTACTGTTTCAGAAGGCACCTTTGGACCTTATAACGTCATCTTCCCAACTTTCCAACCTTCTCCTTACCCTCCTCTCTTCCACAAACCACTCTGACTTCATCTCCGCCTGTCTTAGTTTCCTTGTTAAAATGGCTAAAGAGTAAGTTGCTAATTAGACTTTCAGATGTTCTGACTCAAAGATTATTTCAGTTTTGAAATCAGTAAATCTTTTATTTTAAATAATAATTATATGCTTTTCAATGAAAATACTTCAAAAATTGCAGTGTCAGCATTTTGAAGTTCATAGCAGAGTACAATTCTGTAGAGATCCTCCTTTCCATCATCAGGGAACAGCCCGCCAACGTCAAGAAGTGAGAAACTATGACTATTTCATGCCGATTTCTTGAGTTTTAAAAATTTTCAAATTGCTTTCGTTTTGTTTATGTTAAATCGTTTTTTCTCAGTTTTCAGAAAGAATCATGCTTCATGAATTTAATGAAGTTTGCTGGGTATGGCCACTCAGTTGACTAATTTTTAAAAACTATTTCCATCAACTATTCGAAATTTTGAGTTTCAAGTCTTAGTTCAGAATTAAAAAATTTTCTAAAGGTTGTACTTTTTGCGTTTTTAGAACTTTTTAAAGATCACTTATATTTTCTCTTCTGAAACGTTACAATGAAATCTTCAACCAACGACTACTTCTACATCTTCAGTCTTTTCTTGAAGTCCAACCTACCCAGCAAGGTTTCAACTCATCCTATAAGAGTTCATCTTATCAAATGAGAGTTCATCTCATCAAATAAGATTTCGAATTACTAAAAAAGACTTCAACCTGCTGAGAAAAGAGTTTAAAAATTAGAAAACGACATTTTTAATTGATAAACGGAAAGCAAGAAAACCATGAAAGGCGTGACAGAATTGTAGAATGGTCTTTCCAGACGAACGTTTTTGTCAATATAGTTTGGACATGGCTGAAGAAGAAAAAGGGAAAGATGTTATGAGACCCATACAACATACCAGAATGAAATATTCATCCATAGTTATTTGATGTGTCTATAAAATATGATTCAGTTCCAAGTTTTAAGGTTCATTTATTTGTTTCTATAGTCAATTTTTTGTACTTTGTACCTTGGATTCATTGCAACATTGCAATTTTTCTACATTCTTCTTCATTCTCCCATTTTGATTTCTTCCCATTTTTTAAAATTTTCCGTAACATGTCTATGGCTGGTCAGCTCTGCTATGAAGCTTGAAACCCAGGGTTTGAGTCCACATCACCATCTCCCACTTTCGTCACCACCGCACAGACAAGCGTCGGACTTGCTGTTGATGTTGATGGACGAGGAGGATGCCAGGCAAATGGTGGTCATATGCGACGGCCTTCACTTGCTGCTTGTGTCGGTGAAGAGTCAACAAACCCAACAAAAAAACCTTTTATGATAATAATTTTCACTTTTTTTCGACATTTCAGAACTCAAATCTAACTTACCTTTGTTTTTCTTTTCACAATTCATCTTTCGAATATTTTTTGTTCCATTTCCACCATCTTTGTCATTTCTTTGCAGTCAATTGAAAGAAGACAACATCAAGTTGGTATTCAATGTTCTTTGGTGTTTGGTGAAGTTGTCACGTGACAAGGAGGTAGCCAATGACGTCAGAGCTTTGGGAGGAATTCCCTTACTCCTATCCATGCTGTTGTTGGTGATGTGCTTGTGGCTTTGATAACTTTCCCGTTTGTGGAATAAATCAATTTAGTAGATGGATTTTTTATATAAATTTCTGAAATATCTTTTTTTTATTTTTTATTTTTTTCAAAATACTTTTCAGAAAAGATAATTTTTAGCTTATTCATTGCAGTGACAAAACTTTCCACCCTGACAACCGGACCAAGTCAGGAGACCAGCCTTACGACCAAGTGAGTTCACTTCGACAGCTGCATCCACTTCATTTCTAGTAAAATGGCATGGAGTGCCTCGCTCAATTGTAAAATTCTGCAACCATTCCTTTTTGATTTACATCCTTTAGTCACAGTTTTCAAATTTAAAAAATTATTTAGCGCTGACTTTAATTTTCTCAAAGCACTCAATCTCTCACCCACAAACCCACTGCCAACCCAACCCTCCTGGACAGTCTGTGGAAAGTTCCTGGGACAGATACTTGGCTCTCAAGTGCGCATGCGTCAACTGCATCACCGAACTCGTCGTCAATAACAACAACGCCTTTGTTGCTATGCAATGCAACTCTCTTTATCTGTTATCTTTGTTCCTTCTTCCTCCGGTTTGTGTTTGTGGCGATGAAAGAACGCTGAATGGTGATCAGCAAGAAGATGGCGATAAGTCGGAGGAGGAATGTTTAAGAAACTTTCCTCTCAATAATTCTCTCGCACTTGAATCATACCATAAGCTACAAGTGGGTTCTGAATGTTGATATAGGACATTCTTGTTAATTCGAATGAATGCTGCATACAAACCATTTTCATTGGAGCACTCAACGCAAAAACTTTTAATTTCCCCTTTCTCCACTTCCTTCTCTCTTCATCTTTTCACTTCTTCCACAGACCTCAGCATTGAGGTGTTTGAGGTTCTTGTTCAGCGTTGAGAGGATCAGAGGCAGATTCAAGCGCTTGTTGCTTCCTTGCATGCTGGCCCCCTTCATCGACCTGGGCCAGTATAACAGGGATCTGAGCGCCTATGCTCCCATCATCGCCAGTATCTACCAGCTGAGTGTAAGGAAGAGTGGCTCTTGCTTGCGGATTATCCACTTAGTGCATCTACATTTATATTCATACATTTTACGCCTCTTCAAATATCACTTGATTCTCGATTAATGTAATTTCGATACTGGTTAGAAAATAAAAGTTACGAGTAAAAAGGAAAGTTGCATAAAATTTAGAAAACTCCATCAAAGATAATTTAAAATATTTGATTAATTTATAAAAATTATTTGTTTATAACACTTGTTTATAACACTTGTTATATAAAAGCTATTTATCTTATTATTATAATTGGCTCCGTGGCGCAATGGATAGCGCGTCGGACTTCTAGTTGTTGAAGATGATATTCGGAGGTTGTGGGTTCGAGTCCCACCGGAGTCGAATTTTTGAATAAAAATAAAATACATTTTTTTTATAGTCAGACGATCTGAAGCAGTTCAAAGAAAATATTCTTTCCACTAACAACAACAAAGCTCCTCTGAGGTTTCTCATTTATTTATAGTTTTTCAAAATTCTGAAACAAAAAGATATTTTAAATCATAATTTTGTGACAGAGTTATAGGTGAGTACGTGTTGACTGATATATTGGGAACCGGTGCTTTTGGAACTGTGTACAAGGCCTACAAATCCAACCAACCTCACAACTTCTTCGCCGTTAAAGAAGTAAGCAATACACCGTCGACTAGGAATGCTTTGACAGAATTTAACTTTGATGATATCGGCTTTTGTGAGAGCTGGATTAATGTTTAATGGCTAAAAATTATAGAAATAAGATTTGGAGCAGACGCGTGAAACCACGCAGATAATGGACAAGTACATCGGCGTGGGTAAGAACTTGAGTGAGAAAGAGCGAGAAATGAAGGAGTTGAACAGCGAATTAAACGTTATTCGCGAAAAACTGAACCACGAGAACGTCGTGAGGTACTACAGGACCTTCGTGTTCGAGAGGAGTTTGTACATAATCATGGAGTTGGTGGAGGGCTGTTCGTTGACCGAGGTGGTGAGATGTACGCGTGAGAAAAACTTGAAAGTGGAAGAGGACAGGCTGTGGAATGTGTTTGTGCAGGTGCCAAACGCTGTTTTGAAACCATACAATACAATACAATATAACGCACTACAAACTCGATCAATTTTATAATGGTATAAGTCCGAATATTTTCGAGTGTATTTCCATATACTCATAACGGTTAATTATTTCACACTTTTTCATAATTATAGACACATTTTTTTGGTCACCTGTCATAACGAAAAGTTTCAAAATCTTCCGCCTGTGGCGCAGTTGTGCCTGGGACTACGCTACCTGCACAAGGAGAAGAGGATCGTGCACAGGGACCTCTCGCCCAACAATGTGATGCTCGGAGTGGCCGACCGGGTGGTCATAAGTGAGCTTTTTAGTTGTGTCTCATTCGAAGTTTACTTTTAAGTTATTCAATTTTTTTGTTTAGAATTCTGAAACAAGGAACTATATCTTATTTGTTGTTATAAAAAGCCTTTTTTTTGGGCTCTCAAGGTCTAAGTCCTAACACTATCTTGATAATAATCTTGGTTATACTGCATTTAACTTTCTCAGCCGACTTCGGACTAGCGAAGCAGAAGGCAAACGACAACAGCCGAATGATGTCTGTGGTCGGCTCCATCCTGTATTCAAGGTGTGGCATCTCTCAGTCACTTCATCTCACGAAACCTTTAGCTTCCTATGTAGTCTCAATCACAAATCATAGGATCGCTCAATCGATCAATCAATAAAGCAATCAGACAGGCACCAATGTGCAAATTTAAAGGGGGAGAGCACAATACAATGAAATACAATAAAATGCAATACAATATAATATGATACAAGGAAATAAAATACAATACAATCAAATACAAAACAATACAATACGATACAATACAATGAAATACAATAAAATACAATACAATATAATATGATACAAGGAAATAAAATACAATACAATCAAATACAAAACAATACAATACGATACAATACAATGAAATACTATAAAATACAATACAATAAGAAGCGATGAAATAAAATACAATACAATAAATATACAAAACAACACAATACGATACAATACGACGAAATACAATAAAGTGAAATACAATACTATACAATTCAATAAAATACAATTCAATAAAACACAATACAATAAACACAGTACAATACAATGATGCACAACAACGAAGATTGTTGTTACGGCGGCGTTAGCCCAGCATCAAGGACACTGGATTTTCTTGAGCGATTAAAACAAGAATAAGATTTTTTAACGTAGCATTGAAATAATGACTTTTTATTCTTAAATTACACTTTTCAACAAAAAACATGAAACATAGTCCCGAGTTGGTGAAGAACGAAGAGTATGGAGAGAAGGTGGATGTGTGGGCTATGGGATGTCTCATATACTTCCTGTGCAAACTGCAGCCTCCCTTCAACTCCAACAACATGCTGGCGCTGGTGGGAAAGGTGAGGTGTTGGCTTGTTTATAGTTTAAAGTTTTATAAAAAAAGTCAAAAATTTCGACTCCGGTGGGACTCGAAGCCACAACCTCCGAATATCATCTTCAAACAACTAGAAGTCCGACGCGCTATCCATTGCGCCACGGAGCCAGCTAGCAAAAATTAGTTAACTATGAAAGTGAAGCCTTTTAAAAAAAGATGATGGAAATTAAATCATGAAAAAATACAAATAATGCACTTTCAGATAGTCGAGTCTGACTATGAAGCCATCGATACATCCATCTACAGTGAAAAGCTTTGTACGGTGATCTCATTGTAAGTGAACCACATTCTTCGAAACAACGCTAATCTAATCTAATCTAATCAAATCATTTATATAGCACTGATCCACACTGTTCAAAAATGCTCATCTACGAACTGTTTAAACAACAAAGTTTTGAGGGTTTTACGAAATGAAAGTAGAGAAGTAATAGAGGTCAGATTAAACACTCAGCAGTCTCTAGAGACAGCTTCAATATGGAAAACTATACAATCACTGCTTATCAACATTAGCGCACTACATTATGTTGCAAGAGCTTTCGTATTCCCATGGTTGCTTTTCGCCAGGTGCCTCACCAGAGACCAGGACAAGAGGCCTGACGTGGTGGAACTTGTGTCTCATTTTTGTGACGTCATAATGACCCACCTGGACGAGGCGAGGATGAGGGAGGCGAGAGTGAAGAAGAAGCTGCAACATGAGATCGATCAGGGGTGCAGGTCGGAAGGAGGGGGAGAAAGAGGTGGAAAGGGTGGAATGGGGCTGAGTTTGTAATCTAATCTGATCAAATTATTTGTATAGCGCTGATTTCATACATCAAGCGAAAAGTATAAAAAAGATAAATAAATAAATAAATAAATAAATAATCAATGCTGAAAGATTTGAACAAAGTATCCAATTAAACATACAAACGTCTATGAAATAAAATGAAATTTTTAAAATCAATTGGAGAACCTTTTCGACTCAGAGTGTAATAGATGAAAACTTTTTTCCCAGAAAGTCACACGACAGTGACGCTCTGTCGTTGAGTCAGTCCCACGACGCACTGCTGTTCCAGGAAGCGTCCCTGCAGTCTCCTGCCTCTTCCAACAGGCACTGGAGCAGTCGTGAGTCGCTCAAAAGCTCTTCATCTCAACGGCTTTTTTCTCCTCTCCAACTGTCAGCCTCTCAGCCTTCTTCCTCTTCTTCCGCTTCAGCGATTTTCAAAAAGCTATACGTGGAGGCTCAACAACAGAATCACACTGCCTCTGATAATCTCCATGATCTCCCACACAAACTCACACCTCTCTCCAACGCCAAAGCTGGCACAGACGCCACCAGATCTCGCATCCTTCCTTCCCTCTTCCCTTCCCACGCAATCAGGTCTGCTCCCCTCAACACCACCAATCCTCCCAGACTCATGCTCAGAGATCGGTCGTTGGACCTCCGCAAGATCAGTAAGTCTGGTGGATGAGACATTATTGGTTAAATCCAAGAATTAAAGCATAATATAAAGACCATCTTGAAGCATATTTTGAAGATCCTAACAAAGCATTTTGTAGACCATAAGTTCACAAAATCGATTAAAAACAGTATGTCTCTATGTATGCCGATGATATGGGATAACATGAGGTATGGATTCCAAAGGTTCGATCTGTTTGAACACATGACAGAAAGCGCGTCTTCGGCCCTTCCCATCTCGTCAGACAAGCTCCGATCGGTAAGCTTCGACCCAATCCTGCAACTGCTCACCCAACTACACAAGGTCATGCTGGTGACCCAGGTGAACCGCCACTTTGAACATTGTTGAAAAATAATTATACACAACCCTTTTAACAATTATTCCGAAAAAGTATCCGCAATTTTCAATTGGAACTTTACGGTTCATATTGGGAACTTCTCAAGCTTAACAATCATAATGTTTCAGTTATTTGTTTTTAGTAATTATAGATTTTGCATATTATTTTCATTTAATATGCATTAAATACACAATAAACTCCGAAATGTACTCTGCTTGATGCCTGCTGTCTTGCTTGTCCACAGATGCCGACTCCGGAGCAGTTCGACCCCAGAAGGAGGCTGGTGGATGACTTCAAGAAGAGTCTCTTCGGGAACGAACCATCCTCCATCATGATGCTCAAGAAGAAGTTGTGCAAGGTGCGGTGGGGTCCTAGAAGTGGTGGTGGGGTTGTAGAAGTGGTGTGGTTGTAGTAGTGGTGGGGTTGTAGTAGTGGTGGGGTTGTAGGAGTGGTGGGTTGTAGTAGTTGTGGGGTTGTAGTAGTGGTGTGGTTGTAGTAGTGGTGGGGTTGTAGTAGTGGCGGGGTTGTAGTAGTAGCGGGTTGTAGTAGTGGTGGGGTTGTAGTAGTGGTGGGTTGTAGTAGTGGTGTGGTTGTAGTAGTGGTGGGGTTGTAGTAGTGGTGGGTTCCTAGTAGTGGTGGGTTGTAGTAGTGGTGGGTTGTAGTAGTGGTGGGTTCCTAGTAGTAGCGGGTTGTAGTAGTGGTGGGGTTGTAGTAGTGGTGGGTTGTAGTAGTGGTGGGTTGTAGTAGTGGTGGGGTTGTAGTAGTAGCGGGTTGTAGTAGTTGTGGGGTTGTAGTAGTGGTGGGGTCCTAGTAGTAGCGGGTTGTAGTAGTGGTGGGTTGTAGTAGTGGTGGGTTGTAGTAGTGGTGGGTTGTAGTAGTGGTGGGTTGTAGTAGTGGTGGGTTGTAGTAGTGGTGGGGTTGTAGTAGTGGCGGGGTTGTAGTAGTGGTGTGGTTGTAGTAGTGGTGTGGTTGTAGTAGTGGTGTGGTTGTAGTAGTGGTGGGGTTGTAGTAGTGGTGGGTTGTAGTAATCGTGGGGTTGTAGTAGTGGTGGGGTTGTAGTAGTGGCGGGGTTGTAGTAGTGGTGTGGTTGTAGTAGTGGTGTGGTTGTAGTAGTGGTGGGGTTGATGCGGTGTGGTTGTGGTTTGGGGTAGTTATAGTCTTGTTGTAGTTGATGTGCTGTGGTGGCATAAGTGTTGATGTATGGTTTTGTGTAAGACCAGGGTTTTTAATTGAACATACTGAATGTGGTGGAAAGTGAAGTAGTGAGGTCTGGTTTGGTAGAAAGTGAAGTAGTGAGGTCTGGTGTGGTAGTTCATGAACACCCGTGCAATCAGCTGATGGTGGGCAGTGAAGAGCTGATTGACCTCAAAGTCAACCGCCATTTGTTGAACCACCTTCTCGACCAACAACAAAACAACGACAACAACTTTTATCAAGGTGTTTGTTTTGACTTGTTCCTCATTCAGATTCATCACCATTATACTCCCCATCTTTCTCCATTTGGTAGTCATCTTATGTCATAATTAATCGGTTTTTTCATAGTCATGCAAATAAAATACAGTAAGCTTCTTTATTAATTTTTTTAAATTTTCAATTCAACTAATCATCTATTGCCTTATCCGCTACAGGAATCAAGATAAGCAACACAGGAGGCGTGACGTACGAGTTGTTGAACATCATGATCGAACAACTCCTGCAAGAACAGACACACAACAAGCCAAAAGTCTGAGCCAATCATTCTAATCTATTCTAATTTAATCTAATCTAATCTAATCTAATCTAATCTAATCTAATCTAATCTAATCTAATCTAATCTAATCTAATCTAATCTAATCTAATCTAATCTAATCTAATCTAATCTAATCTAATCTAATCTAATCTAATCTAATCATTTGTATAGCACTGAGTCCACACTCTTCAAGAGCGCTCTGCTACATTAAGATCATTCGAGCCAGCCATCGTATTATATTTTAAATTACACATTAGTTTGGTTCCCAGCGAGGCAAGCAGCCCATGGGAGGGTGCTTTCATTCACAACAGCCGCAATGCCTCCCTTGCCATTAAGTGTGTTCTCTGCCATTCAAAGCTGTTGCGGTTGCTTGAGTTACGTTGTAAGTTGGACCTGCAGACAATTGAAAACACGATAATGTCTATTTGTTTGAATTAATCATTAGAATGACGGTCTATATAGACAAAATTTTTCAGTTTTCAAGTTCATACTAATAACTGCATTTCTTTTTACAATTTACAAAATCACGTGACGTTAGAGGCTAAAATTCGTTTTGACAATATTTTAAAAAGCCGCGAAAAAATCACCGACAATAAATCACACTTGAAGTGTTCACATAACCCGGTCAAATGCTCCCTCGTCGTTCTATAACATCGGTTTGAAATCAAAGTGCGTCAAATAAACGGGAACTTGTTGTTTGTAAGCGTGTCACACTTTCAACTGTTCACGAACGATCAAATATTTTCCTAGTTGGAATAAACATATAGCTTCAGAATGAAGCTTGTGCATATACAGACAGATTCGGTAACATCTTGAAGCATTATAATATGAAGTGCTACATCATGGATGTCGAGTAGTGATAAAATGAGGCTTCTGGCCAATGAAGAATGCTCTTTTCACGTCATACAAGTTTTCCTGGAGACTTCTCAGTAAACCTTGGGCGACCCGCACTCGGAGCAGAACTTGCAGGTGGAGGAGGGAAACTTACAGCCACACTCACTGCAGAACTTGGCATCGTTCAAGTGCGAATTGTACGAAGACGAAGAAGGCATTCTGCCCATGGCTGCCCATGGAGAACATTTTTGAGTCAACGAATTAATACAAAAGAGCTTTTAATTTGAGATTTTATTGAGGAAGTTTATGGATTTAGGTTCAAGTCTCGATGTCTTGCCTCACCTGCATTGGAAGCGTCGTTGTACCGAGAAGGCTTGTTGCCTCGGCCTCTGCCAACCATTCTGCTCTCCCCTGCGTTGTAGCCGTTAGTGGAAGAAGAGTCCAAGTAACTGGAGCTGTGGTGTGTATTCGAGCTGGTGCTCAGGTCTCGTGTTTGTTTGAAAAAATGTTTGAGACATCAACGTGAATTTTGTTAAAGAACTTAGCATTGGAGTAGGTAGCTCAAAGAAGGAGAAGATGCCTTTGAGAGAGGCTTTGATGCTTGAAATTTCCTGGCTTGGAAACGAGAGGCTGTTGGGAGTTGTGGGGTGTTTGAGTGAAATAATTAATTTCATCATAAGAGTCATGGTTTTATTGGCTGAACTAAAAGGTATATAAAAGTAAAGAGAAATTGGAGGTTAAAAAATGTGTCACGTTTCGTGATTGACCAACCGATCTATGGTTGGCCATTGAGCTTGATGGATTGCCCTTTAGAGACTTTCCTTTTGGAAGATTCATTATGTTAATAATTTTAAGTTTCAAAGTTATTATTTTTGGAAATTTTGGATGGGTTAGTTTGAAGGCTTAATAACCTGATCCGTAGTTCGATTCTTCGCTGAAATAGTTTAAACAATGACATTTTATTCATCACAAGATATTCCATGTTTGAAAATAATTGGTTTTTAAACTAAACGTCTAATTATTATTTTTGGAGTAATTCTCACAGAATTATTTTTCAACTGAGCTTTCAAAATAATTATTAGCCGACTAAACACAGAAGAAAGATTAAAAAATTATAATTTACTAACAAAACCAGCATCAGTAAGCTTGACACCAATTACAACCTCAGCATCAGCAACCACAACCGCTACAACAACTCGAATAACACTCACTACTGGGAAGGTCTGTGGTACGCATCTGAAGGCGATTTGAGCTTAGGGGAACTGTTGTCACTGTAGCCTGATGACTTGCGAGATTTGAGAGCTGGTGGTCTGTACTATGTGGCGTGGTTGATGTGGCTATAATAACAGACCCCGGTGTTGAAGGGATGAATTCTACAATGTAATAAACTTTGAAATTTAATAGTGATTAGTAGCTAGACGTTTGGCGATTTATTTGAACGACTCAATAGAAAGAATTTTGGTCAATTTATAACGTTGATTCTAGTAGCCTGCTTTTGAGCTGCAAGAGCATTGCCTCTTCCCTTGGGCAGTCTCTCGTGCTGTCCCTTGCAGAACTCAATGTGGCGCGCTGCAGCTGACTCGTTGAAGCGCCTGCCGCAGTAGTCACAAGTGATGTAATCTGGTGCAAAAATTATCAACCATGAAAGCTCATTCAAAATGAGAATGAGAATTTCATTAATATCATGGAGGCATTGAACCTGGAAAGTTTCAAGGCTACCAAAATTGTTATTATAATTTTTTACAAAAAAGAAAAATAATTAGATTATAAAAAGGATATAAATCATAATTTTGCAATTAATTAACAATATGAAAGTAACAAAAAAAATAATTTAATTTTAGTTCACCAGGATTCTCTGCAGGAGGGAGGGGTGGCGGAAGAGGTTTTCCAGACTTAATGGCTTGTGACACTTGCCTTGCAGCCCTCAAAGACTTCACCAAGTCTTCATGCTGTTGTCTCCAATTGCTCTTCTTGGCTGGCAATGGCTGCTCCCGTTTTGAAGTTGGTTTGGTTGGATGCTGAATTCAACGGTGAAGATGAGTGTTCATTCAAGTATTTAAAAAAAATATAGTTTAGTTTGAGAAAAATAGCCTATTCTAATAGTTTGAACACTGTTTTATTATTAACTTTACTTTCCAATAGTTTTTCATTATATACCAATTAATCAAATTAAACGACATACTTTTGAGGAAAAGGTGGAGGAAAAGCTAGATTTGTTACCATAGGATGGTACGTCAGTCTGAATACTCCTCACCTTCGAGCTGTCGTAAACATACTTCTTTGTCCTTTGGGACGTTTTTGAACAAATATTTTCATGACGCCTCTGTTTTGAGTTATTTTATTTGTTAGAGAGTGGAATGTAAGATAGGATGTAATATAATATACCCACTATAGCTTCATCAGAGAAGTTTCTTCCGCAGTATGAGCAAGGTGTGCTTCTTATATGTACGACTGGAATTTGATTAATATAATGTTGAATATTTGAAATTTAATATGATTGGTTATTTGAAGGATTAAAAAAGTATTAACCTTCATCCATAGTTTTAATCAGTTTACATTAGCAACTACTTTAGCAATGCGCAGCAAAGATCTGAAATACAATTTAAAAAACATTATGAAGTTTGAAACATTCACAAAATGGAAATAGTGAAATATACTAGGATCAGTTTTGATATCATTTTAATAACTAGAATTGATTACTTATATTCAGTTCAAACTTTTCAAATAAAGAAGTCAGGTAATATACAAGCAGTCTGCGCTCCTAGCCTAGGGTATCAAGCTCGCCTCAAAGCGTGAGGCTCAGGGTTCGATTCCAAGCTAAGCTCAAGTTTGATTTTCGAAATAGCAACTCGAGTGAAAAACAGAAGTTTAGTAGCCCAGCAACTATATTTACTATTTTTTTTCAATATTTACAAAAATAACAACTGTATATATTGTCTCCAATAGATATATTGAAAAGGAATTAAAGGAAAAAAAACCTAAATGGAACTATCTCCAATAGATATATTATGAGATTTTAAGTGATGGTTCAGTTCCTAACTTTTAGGGCTCATTAATTTTATTCTATAAACAATTTAGCTCTCAAATTTCTTTGCTTCCTCGTAACTTTACAGTTTTAGTTAGTTTGATAGTCAATCAATAAAAACTATGATTAAATTATAAAAATTTTTGAATTTCTTATTTTTATTCTATAGACAGTTTTCGATTTCTTGCAACAGACAACTGACAGTTCTCATAAAATTCAGTTATTGTAAATTTTAATTTTTATTGTTATTTCGAGTGGCCTCGAAGCTCTACGAGGTTAATGCCACTATAATAATACTCGTGTTTGTTGTATTTCGATTGTTCGCCATGTTTTGTACCATTTCTAGCGTTTGTTTGAATTTTTTTCAATGAAGACTAGGAAAAATAAAATAATAAAAAAGCAACGAGTAAAACCATTTCTCTGGAAACGCCTTTTAACAAAAAGTTAAAAATTATTTTATAAATACATTGTTGTATTAGATCAGATTAATCGATCTGTTGATACTTGGAAATTTAAATCTAGTAAATACTGTTAAATTTTTATTAGAGGTAAAATTTATCTTTTACGACTTGAAACAAACATTAACGGAGGATTAACATTTAACTGGTCGAATATTGAAAAGTTATGAAAACTGAACATTTTTTCAAACGTTTATTCGATTGAGACAGATTAATTCAGAATAAACACTATTATTCTAATTGAAAAAAAATCTCAACAGATTTCTAAGCCAGACGTACCATTTCAGTCACATTCAAGAATAAAGAATTTGAAAATAATTAACTAGGTAGCTGGTTGAACTATCAGCTTTGTGACTTACAATTACGAACAAAAAAACGTATAATTTTTAAATAATTGTATCAATCAAGGCTCAAACGCATCTTCATTCAAGGAAATAAGTAAAAAAGAGAACATTAAAAGACAGTTCGTTACAATGGTTTCGTAAACCTTACTTATTGCTGCTAACTAAATAGCAAGAAACGTTAAGAGATGCTTAATTCTACGAGGCGTTTTTATTTGATATACGATCATGATGACCCACAAAACAATGTCTTCTTCTGTAGGTTGTTGTACGATCAATTAAGAATAGTTCAAGAAACTTCTATAAACTTTTATAAAACCTGAAACTTCGGTGCCAAGGTGTTTGAGAGCAACAAATGGGAAGTAATCTTTCGAAAGAAAATATATGCAAGCATGAACATATGCTACTACTTCAATTCTAATTAAAAATAAATCTAAACATCGCGAATTAATTACTGATTTTTACTTTTATACATACACGGACCTCACTGTGACTTTTCTATGCGACTAATATCCATTCACAACACGGCACACACACACACACACACACACACACACACACACACACACACACACACACACACACACACACACACACACACACACACACACACACACACACACACACACACACACACACACACACACACACACACACACACACACACACACACACACACACACACACACACACACACACACACACACACACACACACACACACACACACACACACACACACACACACACACACACACACACACACACACACACACACACACACACACACACACACACACACACACACACACACACACACACACACACACACACACACACACACACACACACACACACACACACACACACACACACACACACACACACACACACACACACACACACACACACACACACACACACACACACACACACACACACACACACACACACACACACACACACACACACACACACACACACACACACACACACACACACACACACACACACACACACACACACACACACACACACACACACACACACACACACACACACACACACACACACACACACACACACACACACACACACACACACACACACACACACACACACACACACACACACGCACACACACACACACACGCACACACACACACACACACACACACACCACACACACACAACACACATACACAACACGCACACAACTCAATCAGAGTCCGACGATGAATCTTCCTCCTCTTCTTCCTTCTTTTCTTCTTTGTTCTCTTCGCCCTCGTCTTTAGAGACGTTTTGCAGCGGACTCATGATGTCTTCAGACTGCGGCTTTGGCTTGTCTGTGAACTCAATGCCCACCAAGTATTCGAACTTGGCTGCATGTCTCACCCACCTGTCCGGAGGGTCTTCGGCACTCGTGTTGATCGCTATTGAACGCACCTGCAAACCAATTATGTTTCCTGTGTTTAAACATGAGAGCTGACTTTCCAAATTCACCATAAATCAAACACACAATAGACTATTGACGCGCGTGTGATAGATTGAAGATGCAAAAACTAAGTGGGGCAGCCGATATTCGAGAAAGGACAAAAGACCAGACTTGGGCTTTGGAGACGGTGCTGTTGAGCATGAAGTATTCCACAGTGATGTTTTTCTCCAGTTCTTCAGGGATCTCGTCGTGGGCTGCCAGCTCCACGTTCATGGTCAGCAGGTGGGTCTTGTAGGCACCTGTGAAGTGGTCATCAAGGTTAAGAGAAGCCTGCCGCTATATTAATATTCGTATTTGTGAGTCTGCAAAATAGAAAAGTGGGAAATTGTTATTATCTAGTCAAAGCATGTATAAATAAGTTTTGAAAAACATATTGAAACTTGAATTAAATATTGAATTGAAAAGGGGTTGCAAAGTTTGATTCAGAAAGGAAGAGGGTATCTGACCACCTTCATTTCTTTCGGGCAGCTGGTCGATCCTCCAGACCAGGGCGTGGAAGGCCTGTTCGTACTTGGCGAGTCCCGAAGTCACTTCGATGAGCGAGGGTGGCAGGTTGCCTTGGGCGAATCCCGTGAGTCTTTCAATGCCTTTGATCTTGCCTGCCTTTCTCTTGGCTGAGTGAACGGCGCCGTACTTGAACCTCTTCTCCACTCGGAACAGATACACCCAACTCTCGGGAATCGGAAAGCGAATTTGAATGTTTTCGCAAGGAGTTTGAGCGGCTCTGGTGCTGTTGCTGTAGTAGCCAGTGACCATTACTTCAATCCTGGCCTCGATGTGACGGTCGATGATGGTCATCTGAGCCCTGAGTTGCAAGGGAAGTTCTAGGTTGATCTTGGGTCTGGTTCGAAAGCGGAGGACCTCGAACTTGCAAGCGTCCATGGGGTTCAACTTGAGCACTTTAGTCTTCTCGAACACGTCTTTGTCTATTAAATTATGTAGCTCGTAGTTTTCTATTCTAATCCATTCTTCCGTTTTTATTGGAATAATTTCTATTCTACTATTAACTTCTTTCCCTCTTCTTCTTTTATCGTTTATTCCTATTTCTATAGTGGGAGATTCGGATAAAAAAGCTAGGCAAAAAAGTCTCACTCTTGCCTTGTGGTTCAGTATGTGGCCATCTGATAAATGAATTCTTATTTAGTAATCTAACCTAATCTAATCAAATCAGTTATATAGCGCGAATTCCACACTGTTCAAAGCGCTCTAGAAGTCACTACAGAAGTTACAAAAGGATATTTTTAGATCAATGAAACATTTTAAAAAGGATTTTTTCGCAAAGAAGATATATTTGAATAGAAACCAGCATCGTAGTGATCAAATGACAAACCTGGGTCGATTTCGGCATAGTATTCGTCTCGGACTTCGATTTCGATTTCATCCTTGGTGTAGGAGGCGGATTTTCCTCTGATGGTGTTGAGGTCGAAGATGATGTCTTCGATGGCGGTGATGAAGGCCTTCACGTCTTCGTACTTGGTGGTGCCGAACTTGAGAAGCTCGATGGGACTGTGAGCGTGGTCAAGCAGCATGGTGGTCTTGGGTTTGTGCATCAGGTCTTTGAGGCCTTTCAAGTCTCGCACCTTTGTGGGTGAATTGGTTGGTGGACTGGTGGGTGAATTGGGGGGTGGATTGATGGGTGGATTGGTGGGTGGATTGGTGGGTGGATTGGTGGGTGGATTGGTGAGTGGATTGGTGGGTGGATTGGTGGGTGGATTGGTGGGTGGATTGGTGGGTGGATTGGTGGGTGGATTGGTGGGTGGATTGGTGGGTGGATTGGTGGGTGGATTGGTGGGTGGATTGGTGAGTGGATTGGTGGGTGGATTGGTGGGTGGATTGGTGGGTGGATTGGTGGGTGGATTGGTGAGTGGATTGGTGGGTGGATTGGTAGGTGGATTGGTGGGTGGATTGGTGGGTGGATTGGTGGGTGGATTGGTGGGTGGATTGGTGAGTGGATTGGTGGGTGGATTGGTGGGTGGATTGGTTGGTGGACTGGTGGGTGAATTGGTGGGTGGATTGGTGGGTGGATTGGTGGGTGGATTGGTGGGTGGATTGGTGGGTGGATTGGTGAGTGGATTGGTGGGTGGATTGGTAGGTGGATTGGTGGGTGGATTGGTGGGTGGATTGGTGGGTGGATTGGTGGGTGGATTGGTGAGTGGATTGGTGGGTGGATTGGTGGGTGGATTGGTGGGTGGATTGGTGGGTGGATTGGTGGGTGGATTGGTGGGTGGATTGGTGGGTGAATTGGTTGAAGAACAATGTGTGTTTGGTTGGGATATATAATACGTAGTTCATCCCATTGACGCTTGAAGCAAATATTTTGTACTGTTTTTGAAGATTAAGATTTCGGCAATGTTTGAAGCTTTTAATAGCCTCAAATAAAATTGAATAATTCGGAAATAAAAAATATCAGCATGAATCAGAGAAGCAACAAAAACGTTTAGTCTAGAAAAGAAGAAATAAAAGAATAAGAATAAAAAGAAAAAAAAGAAGACTAGGAAGAAGAAAGAAGAAGAAAAAGAAGAGAAAAAAGACAAAGTAGAAAACGAAGAAGAAGACAGGCGCCAACCTTGGTGAGGTCCATGAGGGTGGGGGCAATTCTGTCAGACTTGAGGCCTATGGTCTCCTTGAAGTTGCACTGTTGTATCTTCACGGTGTGGCACTTGCCAAACTGGTCCAGCTGCTGCAGACCAACGCTGCACACGCTGTGCGTCACCTGCAGCTCCAACTCGAACAAGCACTCCTGGTCCTTGTCGTTCGGAAAGACCCTTATGGTCGGAATGCCTGCCTTTTGGTCTATGCGTACGAAAGCTGGCTTCCAAAACCTGGTTTGTTTGTTGTTTTTTTTTGTTTAATTTTGTGTTTCAGCATTACAGTTCATTATGAAGTAATTATATTTAGTTTATTTAAAATATTTTCATTGATAAAACCAAAAGACCTGTTTTGCGTGAATTTTTTCTTGAGCGGTTGTCTCAGCAGAAAGTTCCAGCCTTGGCTGTAGTCCCACGAAGGGTTGAAAGGCGGTAAGTCTTCCAGGGTTTCGTCATCTTCGCTCACGTTTCCTACCGAGCCCTCACTGTTCGACGCCTTCAACTTGCTGTCGAAGTTGTCAAAGTCAGCGAATCCTTCGTTGCCACCGTCTGCTGCAGCCTCGTCCAGGTTACTGAAGAAGTTCTCTCCCTGGTCGATGATCGCTGACGCACGAGTGTTGTCATCTTCCTCGTCATCGCCGAAGAATTTGTCGTCATTTTTCAAACCAGAATCGACGTCTTTCAGAATGTTTTCGATGCTGAAGTCGTCTGCGTTGAAATCTGGAGTAGGAGCAGTAGTAATTATGGATTATTTGGAAAATTTAACAAATTATATTGAAGAATATTAGTTATTAATCATCAGGAAATCAGTATTTGTGGACTGAGGCGTGAAAACAATGAATAATTGAAAAATATTGGAAATATCTTTCACTGATGTCTCATGTTTGGTACAAACCAACCAACCAATATTGAAATCTTCTTTAGTCGTGGCTTCCTCGGTTGTTTCTTTGGTTGGCGTCGACTTTTTGGTTGGTGTTTGTTCTTTGGTTTGTAGTGGTTCTTTGGTTGGTTTTTGTTCTTTGGTTGGTGTTTGTTCTTTGGTTGTCGTTGGTTCTTTGGTTGGTGTTTGTTCTTTGGTTGGTATTGGTTCTTCAGTTGTTGCTGGTTCTTTGGTTGGTGTTTGTTCTTTGGTTGGCGTTGATTCAGTAGTTTCTTCACTTTCTTCCTTAGACTCACTCTTCGCTGAAGCGAAGGGATTGAATCCTCCTTTGACTCCACATTTTTCTTTTTCTTCCTCATCTTCTTCCTCTTCATCATCATAACTTTTCCTCCCTTCTCTTTCATTTATTTCGACAGAATCTGTTGGATCGTGTTGTTGCTTTAAGTAACAATTGATAAATCTTTCGCATAACGTTGACGAGTGTAAAGCAAGTAACACCATTATAAATTCAGCAATTGAACATAAGCTAATCAAACATCCAAAAAATCGCGAATGAAATAACGATTATGATCTTAATAGAAGGTTTGAACTGAAAGCGGATGGTGTTTTTTTGTGTTCTCATGGTCCAGTCTGAAGTTAACTAATCCATGGTTGGGTTTCGAACGAGATGCCAGTTTTGCTGTTGAGTGTCCGTGATTTATATCTTACTGTCTTGATTACCTTTATCCAACTTGGTGAGTAATTTATCGTGCTTGATAAATAATATAATTTTTCTGCAAATAAATTCAGTTTTTGTTCATTTCAATTTTTCATCTTCTTATTTTGCCTGTTCGCCGTGCTCTGTAAAACTTCCAGCGTTTTCCAGATTTTAGTCAATAGAGACCATGAAGATTCAAACAAATGTAACCTTTGCTTGCGAGGCTCTTGGAAGCCAGGACCATGATAGAGTCGAAGTCGGTGTCGAAGTCGGTTGTGTCTGCTCTCTCCTCCTCCTTCTCCTCCTCCTTCTCCTCCTCCTTCTCCTCTTCCTCCTCTTGAGACTTCTCACTCTCCTTTTTTCCAATTCTTCCTCCAATTTTGATTTCGTCTCCATCCATCTCATCCTCGTCTCTTTCCACTCCAGCGTCTAGACTTGCATTCAAGCCATAAGCCATTTCTCCATCTTCTACTTCTTCTTCGTCATCTTTATCTTCCCCACCCACACTCTTCATTAACTTTTCCCATATATTTCCATCATCTTCGTCGAGGGAGAGAGATTCTGAAATTATTTTTAAATTTCAAAAGTTGTTGTCAGTAAGGGATGTGTTGTTTGGTGTCTTTGAAAGTTTTTCGTTTTGAAATTCAGTAGAAGTACATGTGTTCCTCTCTTTCAAAAACATTCACCAAAAACATTTGAATATCAACACGTCATGCTCAGAAGCTTCGGATAAGATAGTTTCATGGTCTCAACAGCGTCACAAACCTTCCTTGCTGTCTTCAAGCTTTTCCTTGTCCACCGACATGGCAGCGCCTCTGAAGGCTGCAGACCTTCTGGAGGAACCCTACCTTAACGAACAAAATCCCGAGGTTTTGAGAGGTAATCCTCAAGAGTTACATTCACACCGTGGAAACCTTCCGTATCTTCAAGGCGGTGCAGGCCTTTAATAAGGCCCAAAGGTGGAGACGTATTGAAGCTTGGAATGCTTTGTAAAGGGTGAGCAATCAACTGGTGATCATGAAAGCTCCACTGAAACTTGAACTAATGCTTGAAATTATATTTTGAAATGAGTTTCAAAGAAACTTTGAGCGATTTGTTTGTTTGAGAGTCATAATGAGATGGCTGCTGCTGCTGCTGCCTCCGATCGTTCAATACTGTGTCATGTACGAAGTGTGCATGGTGGAAAGGTGGATGGTGATGATGATGATGATGATGATGATGATGATGATGATGATGATGATGATGATGATGATGATGATGATGATGATGATGATGATGATGATGATGATGATGATGATGATGATGATGATGATGATGATGATGATGATGATGATGATGATGATGATGATGATGATGATGATGATGATGATGATGATGATGATGATGATGATGATGATGATGATGATGATGATGATGATGATGATGATGATGATGATGATGATGATGATGATGATGATGATGATGATGATGATGATGATGATGATGATGATGATGATGATGATGATGATGATGATGATGATGATGATGATGATGATGATGATGATGATGATGATGATGATGATGATGATGATGATGATGATGATGATGATGATGATGATGATGATGATGATGATGATGATGATGATGATGATGATGATGATGATGATGATGATGATGATGATGATGATGATGATGATGATGATGATGATGATGATGATGATGATGATGATGATGATGATGATGATGATGATGATGATGATGATGATGATGATGATGATGATGATTATGTATCTCCGCTGAAAGATGGCTTAAGTCTGGTGTAGAAGGTACTTCGTCAATAAAGTTTTTCAAACAGAGTCGTTTACTCAAAAAAATTATTCGCTCCGAATAAAATTCACCCAAACACTTGTTTCTATGGGAAAATTGTTAATGTGGAGGAGATTTTTTATGGTAGAAAAAACTATTAAGAAAATATTGAATCTTCATGAAGTAGCTTCTTTAAAAATCCACTGACAAAATGTTTCTCATGTGGAACATTTGCTTTTCACTAAGAAAAATGTTCACTCAGAAACGTTTTTTCAATTTTTTCTCGTAAAAGTTTTCTTAAAAAATTCTCACGAAGTTTTTTCCATTTTTTTTTTCTCGAATTCTGCAGAATACTCAGTCAAAAAGTTTTTTTCGGTCGAAAAAATGTTGATTAAAATTTTTATGGAGCAGAAATATTCACTCAAAATTTTTTTATATAAATATTTTCGTGTTCCACTTGTTTACCCTGGTACTTTACAAGTTTAGTTCCTGTTTTTTTCTTTTTTGTTTTTTTTTTTTTTTTTTGTTATTTATCGAATTAATTTTTTAATTCAAAAATTTTTCTTGCACAAAAATTTGTCATCAAAACACAATGTCGCTCGAAAAGACAAAGCGGAGAGAAATGTGAAGCGTGAATCTAATCTAAGCTAATCTAATCTAATCTAATCATTTTTATAGCGCTTATCACACTGTAGAAAAGCGCTCTGTTACTGACTGTTTAAACAACTAAGTTTTATGGGTTCTACGAAATGAAAGTAGAGAAGTAATAGAGGTGAGATTAGGGAGAAGAGAGTTCCATAGAAATGGCCCACAGTAGGAAAGTGCAAATTTAGCATAAGTACTATTAGAAGGTATCTAAGAAACGAGAATAAGTAAATCTCAGTTCTCTACGAGGAGGCAACTTAAAAAGGTCAGCTAAGTAGTTAGGTGAGTGATTATTTTTTATTTTGAACATGAGAAAGCAGATTTTGAAAACTGATTTTTTTAAGAGGCAACCTGTGTAAAAAGATAAGGGTAGGAGTTAGACGAGAAAATTTATGAGTGCCAGAAGCTAAGTCTGTCTGAATACCACCATTCCTTGAGATGCCTTTCAACACTTGCCTACTTTTTTGTTGACTAGGTTTTCTATTAGTTTTCCGGTTTCGGAAAGCGTGTATGGCCGTTACTTTAATTTTCTTTATTTAACCCTTTTTTATTAGCTATTTGAAATTTAAGGTTTTTAAATTAGTTTTAAATAAGTTGATTTATCTAAGAGTTATAGTTTTTGCCGATTACGAAGATTTTGAAAAGATTTTAAAGAGATTGCCAAATCCGCCATTTTCTCGTTTGAAATACAGACATTGCAGTGAAATCGTCAACCAACGCCTACATAAATACTGTTTGCCAAATTACTCAACAAGAAAGTAACAAGTGTTGAAAAGCATTGCAAAAAATTTGTGGTATCTTGATGGACTTGTGAATTAGAGAAATGGCTGATGAAGTAAAAGACATTGCTGTAAAATCGTCAACCAATCGGCTACAAGAATACTGTTTGCCAACTTGAAAAACAAAAATGTGAGCGAGTGTTGAAAGGATTGCAAGAAATTGTGGTATCCAGACAAACTTCCTTGTGAATACGAGAAATGACTGAGAAGGAAAATGAAGGAAAAGATGAAATAACTTGAAATAACTTTCCAATAGTAATGTTATGTGATTTTTAAATATGATTCAATTCTCAAATTTTAAAACTCATTTATTTGATTTAATAGACGATTCTGCTTTTGAATTTCTTAGAACCTTTTAACATTCCATTTTTTATTGATTTGATGAAACATTCTTCAATCGTCATTCAATATAAACTATGACTCGAAACTCTACGGGGTTAATACCACTATAATAACATTCGTGTTTGTATTGTATTGTATGACTCAATTCTAAATTTTGAGATTTATAACGTTGATTCTGTAGTCAGTTTTTGATATTTTGCAACAAATAATTGACAGTTTTTATGACATTCAGTTATTGTTGATTTTAATTTTTTTTCATTTGATTAGAGCAGATTAGTTCTCATGACATTCAGTTATTTCTAACTTTTTTTCTTTCATTTTCATTGTTCACCATTTGTTGTGCTATTTTCAGCGTTTTTCTGAATTTGCTTCAATAAAGACTATGAAAAAACGGTATCCATGTAGCCGTTGGTTGACAATTTTTCTGCAATGCTTGTATTCTAAACGAGAAAATGGCTGATTCGGCTGCAAAACCTTTTTTAAATTCTTCGTAATCAGCAAAAACCAAAACTCTTAGATCAATCAACTATTTTATAACTGATAGTTGAAAATAAAATTCATGATACAATTGGTAGTAAAAATAATTTAACCAGAATAAATGTATGTTATTAATACAGTAGCCACCTCGCCAACATTAAGGCTCAGAACAACTTGCAATGCAACACGGTTGAGTCTTCAAAGAAGGTCCAGGTAGTTTAGTTCTTTTGGTGAGTACTCCAAAAACAGAGTCTTGTTTTGTGTCTTTCAGTTATTGCTTTTGTGAACTCTAGTCTACCGGCTAGAGTTCTTTCGTAGACTATTCTACCGGCTACAGTTTTTGTGTTGACTAGTCTAACAGCCACACTAGCCGTGGTCTTGTTATGGTTTTATTTCCAAATTAATCACATATTTTTTAAAGAATTCCTACTCAAACATGGAAGAAATTGGATGCATTGAGTTATTCGGCTTGAGACACTCCTATCGGATACACATCCTATCCTATGAGTCACATCGCTCCAGCACCAAGGAAGAAGTGTAAGCAGGATGCAATCTTTTCTTTCAACCAATTCTCTTCCTTTGAGTTCATTTTTCTTTTCACGTTTTTTTTGAAGATTTTTGTCTTCCACAGCATAGCCAATTTGGTTTTCCTTGTAAATTCTTTCCGACTTATTGTATCTCTTCTCTCAATTGATATTCCACCAAACTTCTCACTTGCCCCTTCTTCCACCATCCATAGTTTAGGCTTTATCTTTGAATCATCACTTTCTCTCATACCAAGCTCACCTTTATTACTTTTCTACTTTTTTGTTTTAAGGCTCTTAAATTTTTTTTGTTTAAACAGTTTGTAGCAGAGCGCTTCTGAACAGTGTTTAATCAGCGCTATAAAAACCCTTTGCTAAGATTACATTTGATCAAAAGTAGGTGAAGATAGTTTTAAAAAATAAAAATAAATTCGCTAGATGGACTTCTCGCTAGAACATTCTTCATCGGACATTTCCATTTCCATTTTTTCATTGCAACTTGATGGAAATCTCAAGTTGTTGGATATTCTAAGAGTTTCCAACAAGAGCCAAGGCCCAATACTCAAGCTGGTTAGATCTCTTTGATATTTACATATGCATAAAACTTATTGCTCAAAACTAAAAAAAGAACAAAAAATCGTTTCAAAATGTGATTTCAAAGTTTTATAAATTGTAGCTCCCCAGGGATTTTGTAAACGACTCAAACGAGACTCGATACAGGGTACAGGTTTGATTTCAGAACTCGCCAAAAAATTCGATGTTTAAAATGGTTCAGTAACAATCGAGCAGAGAATTCCAGATTAAGACACTTTCACAGAAGTTGTGAGCTGACCGCTAGTGCGAGCTTTGAGGTTTGGTAATTTTGATTTTTATGGACCAATTTCAATGCTTGAGTATAAAATTCATGCGAATTTGTTTTCATTTCGAGTTTAGGAGCGACTTTATGTCGCCATATCGGTGCTATTTTAAATATTGTCAAACTTAATTTTTGATTTTTTCATGGAAACGAAGAAAAGATTTGATGCTTAATAAACTACACCGTTTTTAATTATTTTTCAATTTTTTGTTTACGAAATATTTTTCCATTCTGAATTTCATTTTATTAATTTAAAATTTGTTTTTGTGAAAAGCTGAAGCGTAAAGTGAAAATAGAAAAAACCCCGATTTTGAGGTGTAAGTAGATTAATAGAAACCTGTCATTTCTGTCACACAAATTGCCTATAACAGAGCGCTAATAAGCAATAATTATAGCACCAATGTGAATTTGGCGAGTTTTATTCAAGCAGGCAGGAGACGCCATTAGTGACTTATATTTGTTTGTTTTGAAACCTAACTCCTTTATTTATTTTTTTTTCAATTTAAAAAAAAAATTGAATTCGTGTTTTGCGAAAAATGAGTTTCCCTTTCCAACATTCTATGTTTCAAGCCCTGCTTCATCTTCATAACTTCATTTTGGAATTTAAAAATATATAAACCTAAAATAATCAATTATAATTCCATGCAATCCATATTTCATACGCCTTGAGAAACAATATACGCTGTGCTTGCACTAAAACAGCTCGTAACTTTTCATAATTGTCTTCATCGTTATAGAAGGCAAATCCTAAACATAAAAACAATTTGAAATAAAACAAAACGATTCATGAGTGGTGAGAAAAATAATTCGGTTATCACACAAAGTGTGTCTCTGCTTGGAAGCAGAATTTCTATATAACTTATGCTAATGCTGCGAGCTTCGTGTCGTTTGTTTTTGTGAGTAACCAAGTCATATGCTAGAACACGACCATAATGTTTTTACCTTAAAGAAAGCCTTCGCGTTGACTTCAAATCTTTCAATCACTGACGGATTTTTTCACTTTCGTGCAAAGACTCCATTATTTCCTCAAATAACACCCTCGAGAGGATACAGCTTTCGTTATCAGCACCCAACACTGGTTCACTTGGGACGTTGGAGAAATATTCAAGAAGTACAAAAGCGGAGAAACTTTGAGTGAACATTAAGCGAAAGTAGTATCTGGACGATGAGTGTGGGGTTGTTAGGAAATAAAACTATGTACGAGTCAAAGCAATTGTAGCAAACAAACCAAACGTTCCATCTGAGGATTGCAACACAACGACACAAAGCAACTTTGGGACATCATCTTTATAAGCACAGACGATGTTGGCGTGTGTTGACCTGAGCAGCAAGAAAGCCAAGGCGGCTGCCTCCAACGTCCTTGTGCAGCCTGACAGCAGGGCCAAAGTGATCGGAGGTGGGTTGGAAGTTCTCGGATTCTTAGCTAAGATAATCTGACCTAATCTAACCTAATATAAACTAGTATAATCCAAGCAAAGCTAATATAATCCAAGCTAAGCTCAGCTAATCTAATCTTCAAATCTTTTATCGTCGATGCATACTGTAAAAAAACGTAGACTATAAAGTATTTAAAAACTGTGGTTTGTGAAATTAATGGAAACATTGGAATTATTTATTAAGTTATTTGACACAATTTTGAAGTGTGCTGAATTGTAGATAAGATTTTTCATATTTTTCTGGGTTTGGGTTTTGAGTTAATCGTTGCTGAAATCAGTAACCCTTTGAATTTTTTAATTCAATGCTAGAAAATTCTATTTATATTTACAAGTTGTTTGGAAACAAACTTTTTGGTTATGAAGACATTTCAAACCATTTCGTTTAAAGACATTTCGAACCGTTCCTTTTAAAGACATTTCGAACCGTTCCTTTTAAAGACATTTTAAACAGTTCATGATAAAGACATTTTAAGCAGTTCATGATAAAGACATTTTAAGCAGTTCATGATAAAGACATTTTAAGCAGTTCATGATAAAGACATTTTAAGCAGTTCATGATAAAGACATTTTAAACAGTTCATGATAAAGACATTTTAAACAGTTCATGATAAAGAAATTTTAAACTGGTCCTTATTGTTCATTTTGAACCGTTTATTATAAAGATATTTTGAGCTCTTCATCAGAGCATTTTTGCGAACATTGCTTAACACTTTTTGATAATTAAAAAACCAACCAAAGATTTCCACATTTCCATTAAAATCCACAATTTCGGGATTATTTTATCGAGTAGCTAAATGTTCAAGTGTGAAAAATAAGTTGGAAAAAATAGCGAAATGGAATTATTTCACGGGCATTCAATTGAATGATTTTAAAACATGGAAGTGGATTCTTGTAAAGCATGGAAGTAAATTAAATCGAAATCAGAAATTAAAACTCAAAAATTCCCTTCACTGCCGAATGTTTAGTTTTTCTTGAATTTTCAAGTGGAGAGCACACCAGTTGTCTGACATAACACGACATTTCTTCATTTTCAATTTGGCAAAGTAATGTGGGAGATGGAATCACGAGATATGTTTGCAACTGGCAAGGAAAAGCGGTATGCCTCATGCGCAAAAGGCCTTTTGCTTCACGTTAACAAAACGACAATTTCAAATTAATTCGCACTTTCCTTCTTTTCGTCTCTTTCCTCGTTTTCATTTTCTCTTTCTTTTTTTCCTTTTTCTTCTTTCTCTTTTTTCTTCTTCTTCTTCTTCTTTTTCTTCTTCTTCTTCTTCTTCTTCTTCTTCTCCTTCTTCTTCTTCTTCTTCTTCTTCTTCTTCTTCTTCTTCTTCTTCTTCTTCTTCTTCTTCTTCTTCTTCTTCTTCTTCTTCTTCTTCTTCTTCTTCTTCTTCTTCTTCTTCTTCTTCTTCTTCTTCTTCTTCTTCTTCTTCTTCTTCTTCTTCTTCTTCTTCTTCTTCTTCTTCTTTTTCTTCTTCTTATTCATTTTCTTCTTCTTTTTCTTCTTTTTCCTACTCATTTTCCTCTCCTTCTTTCTTTTCCTCCTTCAAACTATCACTTTTACTTCCCACCCTGGTGTGCTTGGAAGTAATTTTGTCAAGGCCATTTGATTAATCAATGTCTTTTCTGTGATGAGAAAGGAAAAGAACTACGTGGTCAAATTGGAGTTCATAAAATCCTCATGAAAAAGTTAAATTAATTTTTGTTTCTTTCTGAACGTTGAGATGCCTAATTTGAATTTCAAATCGTGGCATGCAAGTTTTATGGTTATGGTTCAATAATTAAATTTTTATGGAATATTTTTTATTCAATGGAGCGCCACAACATCCACGCAATCACCCATTGTCAAGGCGTTATTTTTTAATCAATAGCCTCGTCACACCTTGGCACTAACAACCTCCATTCTACGTGTCTCCTTTAAGTTTGTCTTGCCTTTATCCCTTCTTCTTTGTCTTCTTTCTCGACAAGAAATTGTTTCATTGGAGATGTTTATTTATTTTTCTTTTATTTATGTTACTTGATTTTATATTATATGAGCCGAGATTTTTCATCTCAGACCCTCATTGCCACAAAAGTCTAATTGTCAAAATGATCGATTTCCTTCCAATACATCAAATTTCTAATTGACATTTCAAATCCCTTCTATTATATATTTTTATATGCATATAACATATATAATGCAATATGAAGCTGTACCTCCCATAAATATATGCAAGATTGGATTGCATCAGTAGGTCATCTCCAGAAATTCTTATCAAAAATATTAAATCAAAAATTATTTTTTGTAAACAAAACTTTCAATCATTCTCGTTCTTTGTGAAAATAAAATTGTTAAAACGACCAACAGAAGTCACCAAGGCATCAAGTTTATTGTTTATCTGAATATCATAAAACATTGAAGTTATCAGCACAATCAGGCCATAATATCAACACCTTTAGCTCTTGCGTCGTCATATTTCACTCTGTTTTCGCATGTACAGGCCGCAAAGACTTTTGGCAACATGTCCGGAATACATTACAGAGCGCTTGTACATGCCTGTACACCGCGTACGCCCTTCGGCATCCTTGATACTCTGCAGTGTGCGCTTCATTGTTTGTCACATGTGTGCGCCTTTTAATTCTCAATTTTGTGAACTTTCAGTCCAAAGAAAGCTTTTTAAGCGGAAACTTCCGGTCTTTTTGAAAAGATTGATTTTTGTATCGATTTGTTTGCATGGTACGTAATGACGATAAATTTGTTGGTGTTGGTGTGATTGAGTTAGGTCACAATTAATTCCGCAATAAGGATTACCACGAGGCAAATTGAAATCCATCGTTCCAGGGCACGAATTCTTTTTTAGCGATAAAATATACAACAATCCATTTGATCCTGGTTTACAGAAATTTTGTTGTGATCTTTTTTCCCTCAATCTACTCAGAATACTACTCAGACTCAATCTACGCTGCGAAGCTACTTGGGCTGTTACTTTGAATGACGGCTTGAATGAGTCGCAGTTCTGTCGCTATGAAAACTTGAGCCAATCGGTAGTAACAAAAGGAATAAGCGAGAAATGGGAGGAAATTTTAATCTAATCTAGCCAAACTATTTGTATGGCGCTTTGTATATGTGTGAAGATTGTGGGAGCTTTTGTAGAAAAGAATAATTTGCAAATGCATGATGGCACTGATTCTGCGCAGAAAAAGTATCGTGTTGTTTGATTAATGTCCTTCCACGTACAAAAATAAGAGTCCAGGTGGACAAAAGTTACTTTGGGAATTTGGCGAATTGAAATTAAAAATGCAAAATGTGGCTTGCCATTGAGAAGGTTTCTAGAAAAATCATTAAATGGACCGGCATTGAATGGAATAATGATGGCATCGTTTATAGAGATATTTGTTCTAATGATTAGCGAGCTGACTAACCAGGTGTTTAAGCAGATGCTCAAACATTAAGTTGAAATTATTTAATTTTCTAAATTATTGGTCCTCATCCAATCATAACTTACTGGTCTTACTTTTTTATAAGTTAGATTATAAAATGTTTCTTTCTTTAAAATGAGAATTGTGTCAATAATTCTAAAAATATTCTGAGATTGTATGCTTAATTAGACGTCTATAATTGGTTTTTTAATGAGCGCTTGGAGAAGGGTCTGGTGGGTTGCTAGGAGACGGCCAGGCTGCTACGAGGCTGCTACGAGGCTGCTACGAGGCTGCTTTGAGGCTGCCTCAAACAATAAGCAGTCGCTAAAGAGGCATTGTTGAGAGGTTTCAAGGCTTCAGAAAACCTTGCATTCGTTGTGTTTTTATGACTTTTAATTAATAAAAGACTGACAGATTACTAGCGCTTCAAGGGCATTGAATGGATTTGGCTGTGAAACTTTTCAAGTGGAAGTTTTTCAGAAATATTTTTAGTTTTTAAATTTTTGTTTTTGCGTGAATCGCCGCCAGAAATTATTTTTCAGAGTCATATATTGTCATTTCGAAACCTCACGTGCGGAAATCCATGTATCAACTACCACGAAGAAATAAACAAAGCGTACTTTATATTCATGAATCAAGGCAGATTGCATGAACGGTCTCTTTTGCTCTTTCGCATAAATAAAATTTCTACTCCTTCAAATATATGGATTTCAATTTGTCAATGAAAAATGAAGACAAAAACAATTTGATGAACAAACCTTTCTTCCATTAATTTTCCAGCCTTCATCCCTTCGCCCCAAACATCCAAACTTCAAACTCTTCTCCGCTTTGCTTTTTCTTGTCTGATTTTTCTACTTCACCACTTTTTTTTATTTCAGCACATTTCACATTTACCAATTCTTTCTTCTTGCTTCATTTCAAGCCACCCATCTCTTCTTTCTCATCATTTCACCCGTCTCTACTGCAAGCACTCGAGCGCTCTTGAACGGTGTAGCTCGGCGCTATAAAAATGATTAGATTAGATTAGATTAGATTAGATTAAAACCTTCACATCCCATTACTCTCTCACAACCACCACCCAGCAAACGACGGAGAGAACTTGGGCGGTTGTGCGTCAATCCTGACCTTCTTCTCCTGGGTCCTCGTTGCCTTAACCTTCCCCCTCTCCCTCTGCGTGTGTCTCAAGGTTGGAGTGGCAGATTCAAATTAAGCTGAGATACCTTTTCAAAATCATTTCAATTCTTTTTAACTAACTGATTTATTTTGGATTTATTTAATGTTTTAAAAATAAGGTACATTATTTCGTTTTTTAATTTTTTTAATTCTATTTTTGGCACTTCGTTAGAATTCATGATGGCTTTCAAAACGAATGGTCGTCGTAGAGAACAAGCACGTTTGTCCCTTCTTATACCTGCGCATTTTCAATCCTGTTTGGCGTGTGTGAATTACCAATAAAAATACAATTAAAAGTTCCAAAAAACCTTTTTTTAATTTTCTAGAAATAAATCCTTAAAATTGCACCTAAGCATTAAAACGGTGGACGTTTTATGCCGTTGTGTACTTTTGCGAAGTGATGAAAATGCCTATTTTTGCGACTGGTGCGAAAAATACTTTCAAACAAAAAAGTATCGTTTCGTATTTTTATGTACTTAAAAACTCGAAATAACTTGATAAACTTTAGAGAAAAAACTTTTTTAAATCAACATTTTTATAAGGAAACCATGATTAAGCCTCTCAAGGACCAATACTTCGTTAAAAAATTCATAAAAAGTTCACTGAACCAATTGGAATAAATATTACAGCCCATAATTTTAAAAAATTACTTTACTCTTATAAAAGCCATAGTTCCGCTTGTTCAAATAGATCTTATAAGGACAATACAGACAACCACGTTCTACGACACCAGCCGCCACAGACAACCACACCAGCCGCCACAGACAACCACACCAGCCGCCTCAGACAACCACACCAGCCGCCACAGACAACCACACTTCGCTACCCTACCCTGAAACTTTACGGGGTTAATGCCACTATAATAATATTTGTGTTTGTACCCCACACAGGTAGTTCAGGAATACGAACGAGCAGTCATCTTCCGCCTGGGCAGACTCTTCCACGGAGGAGCCAAGGGACCCGGTTTGTTATTTCTTCCTTCCTTGTCCTTCTTCTACCATTCTGTCGTTTCCATCTTCCAAACCACACAAACACAATACTTTCATTCGAATTCATACTTGAAATAAACAAAGTAATGAATGTACCAATTCGCACAAACAAACATTTATGCGAAAAAGCATCCACACAAACAAACATCCACACAAACAAACATCCACACAAACAAACATCCACACAAACAAATATCCACACAAACAAACATCCACACAAACAAACATCCACACAAACAAACATCCACACAAACAAACATCCACACAAACAAACATCCACACAAACAAACATCCACACAAACAAACATCCACACAAACAAACATCTACACAAACAAACATCCACACAAACAAACATCCACACAAACAAACGTTCACACAAACAAACATCCACACAAACAAACATTCACACAAACAAACACAAAACCACAGGAATCTTCTTTGTGCTTCCATGCATAGATACGTACACGAAGGTTGACCTGAGAACTGTCACTTTTGATGTTCCCCCACAAGAAGTCCGTTACTCTTCACCGTTTAAAAAAAAATTTTTGAATTTTTATAAAAATTATTTTTTTTAAAGCGGCTGTTACCGCTACAAATCGATTTTTTTTATGTTTACATTTTGACCGTATGTAACACTTTCGTCTCTTTGGCATAATCAAACTGACTTACTTTCTTTTTTATTCAACTGCTTCATCTCTTCTTACTCATTCATTTTTTCACCACTCACTCATCCCTCTACTACCCACCCGCCACCTGCTTCCTTCTTCTATCTTCCCTCACAACCGCTTGTTTTTTTAACTTTTTTCTTCCTCACCCTCCTCCTTCCTCCACCTTCATCCACTTGCAACGCTAATCTCCCCGTGCGCCTCACTTGCTTGCCTTGGTGATTTACAAACAAGATTTTTTTTCTTGTTGTTGTTGTTGTTGTTTTTGTTGTTTTTGTTGTTATTAACCTTATCTACTCAATTTTTTTGAACAGTCTGTAACTACTGCTGTGAAAACATTTTATTCAATTGAATTTGAAAAAATTTACATTCTTCTTGAATTCAAATCTATTCCGCTGACCACCCACTGAACACCCACTGACCACCCACTGACCACCCACTGACCACCCACTGACCACCCACTGACCACCCACTGACCACCCACTGATCACCCATTGACCACCTCCCTTGCAGGTACTAACGAAGGACAGCGTGACGGTCTCGGTGGACGCGGTGGTGTACTACAGGGTGTCCAACGCCACCGTCTCGGTCGCCAACGTCGAAAACGCACACCACTCTACCCGACTGCTCGCCCAAACCACTCTCCGAAATGTTCTAGGAACCAAAAATCTCTCGGAAATTCTCTCGGAAAGAGAAGCCATATCTTCATCCATGCAGGTCTGCTGGCACTGTTGGTGCTTGATGGGTTGCTGATTCAATCAGTGTTGTTGCTGTTTGTTGACTTGTTTGAGTTTGTGTGAAATTCAGTTTAAGAAAATTTAAACATTTTGAGGGTCAAAAAGAACGGGAAAGAGATGAGCATAGTCACATGAACCGATGGAGAGCCGCAGAAGCGGTTGCTGCCGTGGTGTGGACTGGTATGGTTCCCACTGATGCTAGTGAACACCCCTGTGACGTCATTGTTGTTTTTGGCATTTGCTGAACACGATTTGTATTCAGATACGCCCTTGTGCAGCCTTTGTTGTTTGCGGCTTTCGTTTTATCTGTTGCCTCTATGCACCTGATGTTATTGTTTTTTGTTTCTTTTTCTAACTACCTTTTGTACGCAAATCTGACTACCTTTGTGTACGCAAATCTGACTACCTCTGTGTACACAAACCTAACTAACTTTGTGTACGCAAATTTGACTACCTCTGTGTACGCAAAGCTAACTACCTTTGTGTGAGTGAAGCATTGAAACCTCGAATTTTGAGAAATGTTTCGAAAGGTGCGTGGTCAAGCGCACATTTGATCGAGCGGATTGAGTCTTTCGGTGTTGAAGAAAAGGCGTGCAATAAGAGGAGGCTATGAAAGGAAAATTTATGATGCGAAATAAAGAGAAAATGATGAAGGACATCAAATAATGAAGATCGCTGCGAAGATGGATGGATGGAAGAGCAGGGAGTCGAAGATGGAGGAATAAAAATGAAATTGAGTGGCGTTGAGGATAGTGGCTGAGGTAGGAAAAGAAAAAAATGAGGAAGGAAGGGGGATAGAGATCGAGGACAAATCACAAAATCTGATCGCTTTGGATTATGGAACTGCCTTCAGACTCATCAAGTGACAGCCATCGAAGAAATCATTTGTGACTTTATGCCTGCCTACTGAGAATTCCATATCTCTGGATGCCCATGTTCACGAATAATTGGTCGTAAAGCCTGCCTCGATGTAACTCACCACAGGAAACGTTAGACGTGGCGACAGAGAGCTGGGGTATCATGGTGGAACGGGTAGAAATGTGAGTTTTATTGATTTTTTTTTTAATGTTTGTTTTTTTTTGTTTTTTGTTTGTTTTTGTTTGTTTGTTTGTTTGTTTGTTTGTTTGTTTGTTTGTTTGTTTGTTTGTTTGTTTGTTTGTTTGTTTGTTTGTTTGTTTGTTTGTTTGTTTGTTTGTTTGTTTGTTTGTTTGTTTGTTTGTTTGTTTTTGTATTATCCTTTTTCATGAATATTAAGTATGTTCTAAAAATACTCCGCCTTTTTGCACATTTGCATGCCAGCTCTTCCTGAGTAATATGGAATTCGTGGTATTGCATTAAAGCCACAAGCCACGTTTGATAATAAATCCTGCCAGTGCATTCCCGGCAAAGCACCAAGCCAGCGAGATATGAATCAATTCCTCCTAATATGGCCAGATTAGTGATCTTTATAGCGAAGATAAATCTTCTTTTTGTGAGCAAAAATGTGCAACGATCAAGATTGATCGGTCAAATCACTCAATACTTCTCCCTTCGACGCATTTTTCACGCCCAAGCATATATATTTTCAAAGCATTTTTAACAACTCTGTGCATTTATGTTTGTATGCCCGTGTGTGTATGTGTGTGTGTGTGTGTGTGTGTGTGTGTGTGTGTGTGTGTGTGTGTGTGTGTGTGTGTGTGTGTGTGTGTGTGTGTGTGTGTGTGTGTGTGTGTGTGTGTGTGTGTGTGTGTGTGTGTGTGTGTGTGTGTGTGTGTGTGTGTGTGTGTGTGTGTGTGTGTGTGTGTGTGTGTGTGTGTGTGTGTGTGTGTGTGTGTGTGTGTGTGTGCGTGTGCGTGTATTCGTATGTGCGTGTGCATGCGTGTGTGGGTTTTTGATGTTGACTTAGCCACATCGCAAGTAAATGCTTGCATGCGTAATTTCAAAATGCGTTTGTGCATGAAAAGAAGTTTGAGATTATTTAACTTGATTTTTCATCAATATTTCTGTTCGTTCAAATTTTTTTTTTTTACACTTCTTCATATCTTATGTGTGTTTTTTTCACACTAATGTATTTTTGTACGCTTGCGTATGCTCTGTACATGTTGGTGTGTTTGTACGCTTCTGTGTACAAAGAAATGTTTTTGTTTTAGACAGCCACCTACACTTCCATCCTACCAGAATTAAGCAAGCAAAATTGTTCCTCTGGGAGGCATTTTCGTTTGCAAACACTTCCGAATTAGCACTTAAGTACGAGGGATAAATTAGATTAGATTTATACCCCGAATATAGTTCTGCGAGACTTATACTGCAATCAGCCAAAGCATAGGCCGTGGAAATCAAAAAAATAGAGATTATGATGTTTTTAGAGACTTTAAATAGACCTTTGTCAGCAGGCTTGCGTAGGGGTTGTGACAAGGTAGGCAAGGATGAACATGTTGAACGCTGTAGTGAAATCTTATCCACTTCATAGCAGTAACTTCTTTCGACCTAATTGAGCGATTTTATAAACCAGAAAAACAAACGAAAGGAGTATTATTAATGGGGCATGAAACCACGATGGCCCAAATTAGATACCTGAAAGTAGGTGATTCCATTAGTACCATCCTTGAGAAGCGCATGCACCAACATTGCAACCGCCTCGAAGACATTCCATCGCTTGGAAGCTTCAAGGCAACGCAAGAGCTCAGCGCTTTTGCGAAATGAATGGTAATGACTTCATTCTTCCAAAAATGCCTGAAAACATTTCCCCGAATGAACTTTGGGTTTGAAGAGATAAAAAGTTCACACTCTGTTTCTAATGCAATTGCGCATGCAAGACCCCTGCTCCACTCGTTGGTGCTTCTTCAACGACTTCAATAAGCACCAATATCAATAATAAATTGCTTTCTTAATTTCGAAAAGTTTTCAATGAATAACGAAGCACTTTTCTGTGAAGGTGCATTGAATTTGTTTAATCTCAACAGCATGAAAAAGGAATGGAAAGGGGCAATTTATGAAGAAAACTCCTTCTTAATGAAAATCAATAAAACTAACTTAGCTGAAGTTCTTTTAATTTAAAATGTAAATCCTTTGATTGCAATAAAAGTATCAAACAGTTCTAAAAGCTTTTTAGGCTTTTTAATAGATTTACTGGCATTGCTTAAACTTTTTTTTCCGATAATTTTTATAATTTTGAATCTTCAAAAAATGTTTTTTAAAGTTTTTTTTCGCCAAAATATACTACTTCTTTCGAGAAGTCTCAAAATCAGAAAACGACTGTAATCTTAATAAATATAGTCGAAGTCTAAGTTTATTTTTTTCTCCAAATCTTCGATCACACTTATACAAAAGCAATTTCAAAACACAAAGCATAAATCTGACTGGTGTGGCTTTCTTCGTACTAGTTTCTGCCACCTCCTCCCTTCTATCAACACAGTTCACACATTCCATCGGTACTGAAAAATCCTAAACAAAAACAATTTCCAGCCCTTGATTATGCAGTGGTTTATGTTGTATTGTATAGTATTGTATTGTGTTTTGTCTTTTTATATTTCATTTCATTGTGTTGTATTGTATTTAATTTCGTTGTGTTGTATTGTATTGTACAATATTTCATTTTATTGTATTGTATTGTGTCGTATTGTATTGTATTTTATCGTATTTTATTGTGTTGTATTGTAAAGTATTCAATTGTATAACCTCGTATTCAACTAGTTAAATGCCTGAAACTTTTGGGCTTTGAGTTTCTGATGTATATAAACTTATCAATTAATTTTTAAAAAACTTACACTTTCTTCCTTTAAATTTCTTAACACACCACCCTTCACTGCATCTCATTCTTATCGTTGTCGTTGCTGACGCCCACAGCAAAGACGTTCGACTGCCGATTCAGCTGCAGAGGGCAATGGCTGCCGAGGCTGAAGCTGCCAGAGAAGCCAGAGCCAAGGTGGCTGTTATGTTTGGGTGCTCGTTGTGGCTGTTGTGTTTAAGTGGTCGTTGTGGCTGTTGTGTTCAGGTGGTCGTTGTGGCTGTTGTGTTTAAGTGGTCGTTGTGGCTGTTTTGTTAAAGTGGTCGTTGTGGCTGTTGTGTTTAAGTGGTCGTTGTGGCGGTTTTGTTCAAGTGGTCGTTGTGGCTGTTGTGTTCAGGTGGTCGTTGTGGCTGTTGTGTTTAAGTGGTCGTTGTGGCTGTTTTGTTAAAGTGGTCGTTGTGGCTGTTGTGTTTAAGTGGTCGTTGTGGCGGTTTCGTTCAAGTGGTCGTTGTGGCTGTTATGTTTAGGTGGTCGTTGTGTTTGATGTATTTGTTGTGTTCATTATGTTTGATGGGGTTTATACGGTTGGGGCGTTTGAAGTGTGTGTTGTGGTGGAGCAGTTGATGTGGGTGTTGTGGCTGTTATGGTTAAGGCATTTTTTGTGATTTTTGTTGTTGATAGTGTTGATGCGGTTATTGAAGTTTAGAGGATCGGTATTGAGTCTTTGTTGAGGTTTTTAAGATTGAGGATTTTTTGTTGAGGTTGTTGAAGTTGATGAGGTTGAAGAGTTTATGAGGCTGGTGATGTTGTGGTGTGAGAAAATTGTGTTTTAAATCGCTAGACTTCTTTTGTCACAAAATTCATTGTTTGAGGCGCTTGGTTGTCTTATGCAACTTTCAATCACTTCTTCTTGCTTGTCTACCATGTCTGCGCTTCAGCCACTTCTTTTAAAACCCTATTCCCACAATCATCATTATCACTATCACCGCTTCCACAATCATTTTAACCATTACTATTTCCACTATCCATACATCCACCACTTCCACCAGGTCATAGCCGCGGAGGGCGAACAGAAGTCAGCACGGGCTCTCAAGGAAGCTTCAGACATTATCAATGAATCTTCGTGTGCTCTGCAACTAAGGTGCTGCAGTGGTTGGTTGTGTGTGTGCCTGGGTGGATGTATTGAAGGTATTCGTCTGATTTGATTGTGTGCCAAAGCTTGAAGCCCTAAATGCCTAATCGACCGAGCTGCAATCATTCGCATTCATGAGGTGAAACCTCGGCTTTTGCATCGTCATTACGAACGAGTCAATCGTAGTTTTGGAAATTCCTCGAGTGAGTTATACCGCGAAAATGGTCTTTTGAGCAATAACAATGTTATGATGGTTGTTTAATATCCTTCTAAAAATCAATACAAATCACACAGGTACCTACAGACTCTCTCGGGAATTTCTGCAGAAAAGAACTCGACGATAATATTTCCCATTCCCATTGAACTGCTGAATAACTTCTGTAGAAAATAGGCGTGCGAACTTTCTGGTCGAAAATCTGATATGGAAAAAGTGGATCAACTCAAATTGGCGAACTGATAGTTCTTTGAAGTGTTATTCAAACGAGAAAATGTGCAAAAAGAAAAGAAAAAAAAATACTTAAGGGGGGCTATTCAATTGTTCGGAAGGATATGGTGATGAAAAGATTCTTTAGAATGATTTTCATTAACAATTTGAAAGGTTTGTCAACGTTGTTATTAAAAACTTCCGATGCTAACTTCTAGTCAACAAACTCGTTGGCATTTTAAGTGTCTCACCGAGAAAAAAGAATTTTTTTTCAAATTTTTTTTTCACAGACAAAGGTTATTATAATGTGCCAAAAGATCATTAAGTATGTCCAACCTACACTTGCACACATACACCAACACACACACACACACACACACACACACACACACACACACACACACACACACACACACACACACACACACACACACACACACACACACACACACACACACACACACACACACACACACACACACACACACACACACACACACACACACACACACACACACACACACACACACACACACACACACACACACACACACACACACACACACACACACACACACACACACACACACACACACACACACACACACACACACACACACACAAGCACCAAGACTAGCAGTATTTTATTGTCAATCAATACGCACAGCATCCTTTCTTTCGCTCTTATCAGCATCATTATCAACACTATCACAATAATCGTCATTAATATCATCATTATCATAAGCCTCATGATAACCATCATCATCTTTTTCAGTTTTTTTTTTTTTCTTCTTCTTCTTCTTCTTCTTCTTCTTCTTCTTTTTTTTTTTCTTCTTCTTCTTCTTCTTCTTCTTCTTCTTCTTCTTCTTCTTCTTCTTCTTCTTCTTCTTCTTCTTCTTCTTCTTCTTTTTCTTCTTATTCATTTTCTTTTGCTTCTTCTTCTTCTTCTTCTTCTTCTTCTTCTTCTTCTTCTTCTTCTTCTTCTTCTTCTTCTTCTTCTTCTTCTTCTTCTTCTTCTTCTTCTTCTTCTTCTTCTTCTTCTTCTTCTTCTTCTTCTTCTTCTTCTTCTTCTTCTTCTTCTTCTTCTTCTTCTTCTTCTTCTTCTTCTTCTTCTTCTTCTTCTTCTTCTTCTTCTTCTTCTTCTTCTTCTTCTTCTTCTTTTTCTTCTTCTTCTTCTTCTTCTTCCACTTTTTCTTCTTTTTCTTTTCATTTTTTTTCCTTTTTCTTCTTTCTTCTTCGTCTTGTCAATTTCCATGCACGTCATTTATCATAAACCTCTTCATATTGACCACTCTTTATGGGACACAAATCTCTTAAAGCGTCCAATTCCGTAGCTTCTCCAAACAGACCAAGCCCTCTTTGAATCCACTTCCACGGCGCTGAGTGCTCAGCGACAATGGAAAGGTCGTATTTCGTGAACGGCAATTTTAAAAAGTAAAAGATTTTCAGCGAAGAATCAACCTATTGAATTATGAGACGTTTCCAGACAAAAGGGATTGCAAGCCTCTGGAAACATGACTCTAGATTACATGCATTGATTCGTTGGAGGCTGTGAGTCGGCATTCCTGATGCTTCCGCTCTTTTGTACGTTATTGCTACCTTTCGTTATTTTGTGTTTTTCCTCGTTCTCTCTCTCTCTCTCTTTCTTTCCTTATTTACTACTTGATTTCTGAGTTACCTTAAAATTATACAAATTCTTAATTTCCTTTGTGAAAATTATTTTCAGTTAATTGTTTTCCTTATTATTCTATAAATCTTATTATTCATTCAGCTTATTATTTATGTATTTGATAGAATCAATATTCGTGAGTCGTTAGCTAGTCCAACAAAGGATTGTGGACACAAAATGTAGTATTTATCCCTACTACATTATATGGACCAATTGCGTAGAACTTTGAGCAAAAGATATATTTTTATTTTATAGAAAAGGATTTTAAAAGAGATATTTTGTAGTTCTTTATATAGATTGCTTTATGAATTAAAGGTATGTATTTTTTGTAAAACTGTTCAAAAACCCAAGTAAAGACTAAACGTTCAGCATATTAAATATTTCTAGATAATTCTTCCAGTTATGTTAACAAATAAATTTGTTCTCAATATTCCAATCATTCGATCGTTTTAAAATCTTGCGAAATTTCAACATTTGAAAATCTCAAATAGGCTTGCAAGGACCTTAAATTATTTTTTAAATCGCTTTTTTGCTAATAATTGACTTTTTATGTGTTTAGGGTTTTGTTTTGTTCTTTGTTAAATGGATAATTGATCAATGAAAAGCATAAAAAAATGTAATGAGTTTCGTTTTTTTTTTAATTTGTTTTTAAAGTCATTTATTTGTTTGTTTTTTCACAACATTTCATTTTTCAATTCATGTGCATTGACAAGGGTCTTTACTCTATATAGAATAAGTCTCAAACACACTATACTATTAGTCAACTTTTCACCGTTTGTAATAGTTTAATGTTAATACTCGCTGATCTCACTGATTACGAGCAAAATCATTTCAATTTTCATTGTTTTTATAATGAAATATTTAAATCATTTGAAATGATTTTTTAACTCTAAACAAGCAAGTGCTTAAGATTACTGGCGTGCTATGGTAACCAATGACTTTTTATCATGTAGTTTTTCAAAAAATAAAGTCAATTTTAATGTAATGTAATCGAATATTTCTATAACACCACGGAATAATTTTGTTAATAAAAATAATACTCCATTACTATTTCAAAAGAAACTTTTGTGATGTCAGGTAGTTTTTGCGATGTAAATTTGTTTAACTATCATGCTTCGTGCAGAATTTTCCAAGTTCATATCCTATGTCAGTTAATAATATATAACTTGATGTCTGATGGACCTTAACGAATAAAGTAATCAAATAATACTTTGAATTATTGCTTAATTATCATATAATAAATATTTAACTTTTGAATTTATTATTTTGATGTTTTTTGTGAACACAAACGCGGTACCTTAAATTTCTTCAACTGTACATTATACACTAGCAGTTTTCTATGTGAGGTTGCCGTTGGAACCATTCGACTGATTATTTGATACTTTTCATTTCTTAACTTCGATTGAGAGGTACGAAAATTTTATTTATTTAAAATTTTGTTGGTACCGTCGAGTGAATAATTCCAGTTTATATTGAATTTTGTAAATTTATTTATTGGAAATTATTTTTTACCGAATAATGATTTATTTCTTTTTAAAAATTATCTAAACGTTGTTTTTTCCTTTTAAAAAATTATCCGAAGGTAATGTTGCATTCAGGAAATGCAAGTCCTAAAATAAGGAAACCAGAAAGACAGCATTAATTAACTGGCATAAAATGCTAAGGTGATAACACTTGTTTGGAAATTATTTTTTTAAAATAAAATATTGAAAGGATAGAAAACATGTAATAATACATGTCTAAATACGTGATAGTTTATTTTCAAAAATGTATATCTTGCATATAGCTGAGTGATTATTTGAAGAGATCACAATGACGACGCTTTTGAATCTAAATGTGAAATAGACATTTTATAAAGGTTTATTTGTCGTCCACGTCTGTTGCTGAAGTATGGTTTGAAGACTGCTTTGTTCTACTTCATCTAATTACACAGTATTGTACGGCCTCTATTAAAATGTAAAGAAACGAAACTGTAATTAAAAACAGCATTAAGAAAAAATTTGAAAAAGCAATAATAAACTATCTATAATAAGAAACATAATACCCCCTAGCTTGCACAATACCTCAAACATGATAACTTAATCCCGCGACAACCAACCAACCACTTTAAACCTGCCATAATTCCCAAGAGCCATAATTCATATTTAAAATAATCACAACCCCTATAAACGCGTGCGTCGATAGTACTTAAGTAGGACCAAGCCCAGACCAATGGCCACCGAGATCAGCAGACCCTTCTTGAGCCAACCGTATGAGTCGTCCTCCAAGCAGTGCTTCCTGATGTGTCTGTGGTCGAACGAGTGTTTGAGCTTCCGTCGTTCAAAAAAGCAAAAAATTTCGTAACGGGAAAACTCCAGGCTACAAAATCAATGACGCACTTCCTTTCCAACCACAACAAATAATCTACAACCAGCCGCTTCTAACCGCATCTTCTTACTCCTTCCGTGTCTATAATCAACCATCCCTCGAGCGACCACGGCTCAAACAACCACCACTCAAACAACCACCAATCAAGCAGCCACCACTCAAGCAGCCACCACTCAAGCAGCCACCACTCAAACAACCACCAATCAAGCAGCCACCACTCAAACAACCACCACTCAAACAGCCACCACTCACGGGTAAGCAGCAAGGGATGCTAGTTGCGCGTAGACGGTTTTGTTGACGATTTCGGAGCAGGTGATCAAGAAGGGGGGGTTCAAGTTGTGCTTGGAGCAGAACTCAGCAGGCTGCATGTGGTAGTTCTGTTCCACTGGCGGCTGGTCAGTCTTGCAGCCAATTATACAAACCGGGATCCAACACGAGACGAAATATTGCTGTGGAAGGTGTTATCGTTGGTGTTATTGCTAGGGTTGATGTTTTGGTCGGGGTTACTGTTGTTGGATGTAGATTGTAGTGATGATAGTAATTTAAAAGATAGTCTAGAGTAGTATTGATACAGTTGGTGATCAAAACTGCATTGAATATGCACGAACTTTGCTTCCATGATTCATCACAACAATGATTCAAGTATTACAACCACCACACTCACTAGTCCTCCACAGCACCAGCCAAGACACTCACCAAGTAGAGGTTGGCGCAGTAGGCAAAGGACTGAGGATTGGTGACGTCATAAAGAAGACAAACGGCGTCTGAGTTGTACTGGATATTATGTGTTCCTTCAGTTTCTTGTAGCTGTGGTGGTGTGGGTGCATGGTGGGTTTTGGTGGGCGGTGGGTGTGGTGTGCGGTGCCGCATTGAAAATTTATTAAAAAAAACAAAAATTTATTTTTAAAACTTTTAAGCGGCGCATTTAGTGAACTCTTTTTGTGGAAACCAGTTAATGAAAAAGATTGCTCCAATCTAACCTTCCTAATCCATCCTATGCATCCAAACCAATCAATAACACTTATAGAACATTTATTCTATTACACGTCCCTTCCAAACCCACAATAAGATAGACTTCTTGTCCGTAGACCGAGACCAAGTTGACAGTCTCAGAGGACAGCGACGAGGCGTTGAGTGTCTTGACGTACTGGAGGTTTCTGTTGAGGAGGCCTTGGAGGAAGGAGGTCTGATGGAATGATGGTAAAGGTGGAAGAAGGAGAGTGAAAAGATAGAAAAACAAAAAAATGAAAGAACGAGCAAAAAAGAACGAAAGAGAAAGAACGGAGGAGGCGGAGTGGTGGAAGGAAGATTGGTGGAAGGTGGAAGAAGAAAATATGGTATAAAATAGAACATTGGAAGTAAGAAGAAAGAAAGAAAGAGTTTTGATGAGTGAGAATCAGAACTCAAAGGTCCATAAGAAGGGAAGAGTACCTTTCCACAGCCCTTGGAGCCTGCAACAACACACTTGAAGACACTCCTCCTGGTTTGCCTCTTCTCTATGTCTATGCGCTTGTCTCTGGTCACTGTGGCGTGGTGGTGCGTGGTTATAATGAATGAATAATGTTGTGGTATGTGGTTGCTGTAGTTTGACGAATCGGTTGCAGTGGTGTGGGTGTGATAATCAGGTATTTTTGGTGTAGCAATGGCAATGATAGTGATGATGGTGGTTGTTATGGATTTAATGGTGGTTGTGATGGTGATGATGGTGGTTATTATGGATTAATGGTAGTTGTGATGGTGATGATGATGATTGTGATGATGGTGGTTGTGATGGTGATGATGGTGGTTGTGATGGAGTGTGTGATTGAACAACCAGCAACATTGGTTCAGCTCACCGTTGATGGCGGAGATGAGATGGTCGTGGTCGCAGAGAAAGCCTGTATGTGCCAGGAAGTCCAATGTCTTTGAGACCTCCATGTAGGTAGTAAGACTGAAGTGGTGTGATGTTGTGTGTACTGGGGTGGCGTGGTGTGTACTGGAGTGGTGTGGTGTGGTAGGGCGTATTATGGAAAGTTATGGTGCATTGTGAAGTGGTTTAGAGAAGAGTGTAAGAGTCACATCTAAGAAGTCCTGTCGAATGGTTCGTTGCAAAGAAAAGAAAGTTCAGAAGCGGGTTTCTATTGATTTCGTGCATTCAAAATAAATTAATCTTTGGCCGGAAATGCATCTTCACTCGGTTATAAGTTTATTTCAAACCACAAAGGGTCTTATTGGCGATAAACTCGAAAAAGTTTAATAGTTTTAAATATAAAACTTCAATTCTGAAACCTTTGAATACGAATCCTCAACACAAGTTTGAAGCTTCCAACAACAATATCAACAATAACAGAAACAATAATTACAACAACAGCAAAAAAATTATAACAGCAACAAAAATTAGAACAGCAACAACAACAGCAACAACAACAACAACAGCAACAACAATAGCAACAACAACAGCAACAACAATTACAACAACAGCAACAACAATTACAACAACAGCAACAACAATTACAACAACAGCAACAACAATTACAACAACAACCGCAACGAGCACCGACTTCCAATAGGAGAGGAAGCCCTGGTGGGTGATCCAGCCGTGGGAGTTGGTGCAGGCGGAGTTCTTGGGCAGGGGCAAGTGGCAGCAGAGGTGCGAAAGGTTGGTCAACTCGGTTGGTGACAAACAACCATCACAGTCCTGGCGGTTATTGGTGGTTATTGGTCGTTGATATTGTTGCTTAGTGCCTCGGTGGTGATTGTTAATGGTGGTGGTTGAGGTTGTTGGTGGATTTTTATGGTGGTGGGCTTGGTGGTCGATGTTCATTGTTGGCGGTTGAAAGATAAGAAAGATGTTGCGTTGAAGAGTTTGATCAGTGGTACATTAAAAAAATTTCATATACATACAGACACACAATCCTATACACAAACGCACACACAAACGCACACACAAACGCACACACAAACGCACACACAAACGCACACACAAACGCACACACACACACACACACACACACACACACACACACACACACACACACACACACACACACACACACACACACACACACACACACACACACACACACACACACACACACACACACACACACACACACACACATATATATATATATATATATATATATATCAGCACATACACATACGTTTACCTCGTCATACTTTTCAAAGAGTTCCGAGAGGAAGAAGAGACCAATGTTGGAGAGTTCTGTGCTGGAACCAGGACACACCCGCAAACTGCACGTGATATGTGTGGTGTGTTTTACGTGATGTGTGGTGCTGTACGTGATGTGTGGTGTTGTACGTGATGATGTGCAAAGTGTGGTATTTTAATGTATTATAAACTATTATTGCATCATGCGTGTGTCACTTACTGGTGACACACACCCACACACCCACCCACCCACACACACACACGCACACACACACACACATACACACCCACACACACAAACACACGCACATACACAAACGCCACCACCTCCTCCTCCTTCTCCACCGTTTACCTAGGCCTAGTGAACTCAGGCCTCATGAGGAGATTGTCATCGTAGCCGAACCTTCTGAGCACTGCCCACGTGGTCTCTTGCCGACCTCTCTTCACAAACAACTTGTGCAAGAAGAGAAAACCTTTGATGGTTGTTGTGTGGTGTGGTTTTGTTTGGTGTGGTGGCTGTTGTGTGATGTGGCTGTTTAGGTGTGATGGTTGTTGTGTGGTGTCGTTTGGTGTGGTGGTTTTTTGATTTGATTTAAGCTTAAATAATGACATGAAGCACACATAAGAGACACATGAAAGTCACACAAAAGACCCATGAAAGCTATTTAATGGCCACATAAAGACCACATAAGACTACAAAAAGCCACATAAAGGCCACAGAGAACCATATAAGGGCCACATAAAGCCACATCGGGACACGTAAGGAACACAAGTGGCACGTGAGACGAACCATTGAGGGTGAGCATGCCTTGTTCAATGCCCCCGTCCATCTGCCTCCTCACCACACACTTGACGTCCTCCAGCGCTTGAGGCTGCAGCGGCACGTTGAAGCAACAACGCTGTGTGGAGGTGCAAGATCATGAAGTTATTGTCGTCAATTTTGAAATACAATACGTCATAAAGTAGAAATATACAAACGAGAAACAAAGGAGCGACACATACAACATCACAAAGCAACATTTTAAAATACACCACAAAGCACACAATGAGGCTACATAACAGCACAGCAACACAAGTCAAGATAACAGCAAAACAACACAATGCAATGCGACCACAAGCACCTGGAACTGGTAAACTTCATCGTCGTTCAGCAGCCCGTCGTTGTCTCTGTCGCAAATCTGTGCAAGTTTCAGTTCCGATCACTCTGCATCAAACAACTACCACCACCATGCCCTCACCACCACTACCACCACCACTTCCATCCCCATGCCCTCACCACCACTACCACCACCATGCCCTCACCACCACTACCACCCCCATGCCCTCACCACCACTACCACCACCATGCCCTCACCACCACTACCACCACCACTTCCATCCCCATGTTCTCACCACCACTTCCACCACTAAGTCCTAACCACTGAACCGCTGAGAAAAACGATAAAAACAACAAAACAACCACCATCCAACAACAATCCCCTTCTATGACACCACAGCAACAAGCACCATCACCTTCAACACCACACAATCACCTTAAAAATCCTAGTGAGAGCCTCTTTACACTTTGATGTTAGTTGTTTCAACTCGGCATTGTAGAGGGGGGCGGTAGGGTGTAGGACAGCCTTTTGGGCGTAGTAGAAAACCTCACTAATGTTCTTAAGAGTCTTTGCTGAGCACTGTGGTTCGGTGTGGTGTGGTGTGGTGTTGTTTGGTGTGGTGTGGTGTTTGGTGTGGTGTGGTGTTTGTTGTGGTGTTGTTTGGTGTGGTGTGGTGTTTTTTGTGGTATGGTGTGGTGTGGTGTGGTGTTTGTTGTGGTATGGTGTGGTTTGGTGTGGTGTGGTGTTTGTTGTGGTGTGGTGTTTGGTGTGGTGTGGTGTTTGTTGTGGTGTGGTATGGTGTTGTTTGGTGTGGTGTGGTGTTTGGTGTGGTGTGGTGGTTGTTGTGGTATGGTGTGGTGTGGTGTTTGTTGTGGTGTTGTGTGGTGTGGTGTGGTGTTTGTTGTGGTGTGGTATGGTGTTGTTTGGTGTGGTGTGGTGTTTGGTGTGGTGTGGTGGTTGTTGTGGTGTGGTATGGTATGGTGTTGTTTGGTGTGGTGTGGTGTTTGTTGTGGTGTGGTGTGGTGTTTGTTGTGGTGTGGTGTGGTGTGGTATGGTGTTGTTTGGTGTGGTATGGTGTGGTAGGTGTTGTTTAGTGTAGTGTGGTGTAGTGGAAAGAATCAGAGTACTTTTGAAGTTCAGTACCATACTCATGAAAGATTGAGACTTATAGAGTGATTGGTTTTATTCTAAAGTGAGTAAGTATTTGGTGGATGTGTTTGGGTGATTGGTTGATGGATGTGTGAGTGACAGTTGAAAGGTGTGTGAGTGACAGTTGAAAGGTGTGTGAGTGACAGTTGAGGGGTGTGTGAGTGAAAGTTGAAAGGTAAGCCAACATGCGCGCACCTCGACACACGTCTCAATCTCCGCATACTTGGACATTATCGGCATGATCAACTGTTTAAAGCATCATCATTATTTTAATTAAAACATTATAAAAAAAATACTCAATAAAAATAGTAACAATTAAATAATAAATAAATTGACCAGAAGGGGATATAAAAAATAAACAAAAAATCAAAACAAAAGCAGTGACGCACGTCCATGCTCGAAGACTCCAACATGTCAGACTTGTTGCCCACGAAAACAATTGGCTTGCTGACGTCATTGCTTTTGTTGCTCTGTGACTGGTGCACCAGTGGAATCCAATAGGAAGGGATCTGGAAGAAGAGGAAGAGGAAGAAGAGGAAGAGGAAGAAGAGGAAGAGAAGGAGAAAGAAGAGGAGGGGGAAGAAGAGGAGAAGGAGAGTTTGAGAAAAAAAAGTGAAGTGTTGGTTATTTGTTTGAATCATCCCTTGATTCAGTCAATTCCATCAAACAACAAGTGTAATTGAAAACAACTTTTACAAAGTAAAGAAAACTCAACAATAAAATTTAAATGGTAAACCGTTGAGAGGACGAGTGACGAATGAATTGAGGAGAAAGAATACCTTAAGGATTGTCTTTTCATCCTGTACAGAGTATACAATGCACACCACATCGGCCTGTGAGGGGAAGTTGTGGGAGTAATGTTCGATAACTCACACTAGTTGAATATGAATTATGGTTCTTTGTAACACTGTAGTCACTATCCATAACTCCACTGGAGCTACACCATTGTCAGATACAATAAAAGACAGAAGGATGCTGATTTATGGAGTCATCATAGTGAGATAGCTAATGGTGACTGTGAAGATATTCTTTAAGTTTGTAACGTTTAACAATACAGATAGAAAGTTGTTGAAGGTATCTCAGGATAGCACCGTTTTGATTGATTTTATTGCATTTTGGTGACTGTATTTTAGTTTATTGCATTGAAATGTATTGAACTTCATTGTATTGTAGGCGTTTGTCTGTTGAATTTCATTCTATTGTAGGCGTTTGTCTGTTGAATTGCATTGTATTGTAGGCGTTTGTCTGTTGAATTGCATTGTATTGTAGGCGGTTGTCTGTTGAATTGCATTGTATTGTAGGCGTTTGTCTGTTGAATTGCATTGTATTGTAGGCGGTTGTCTGTTGAATTGCATTCTATTGTAGGCGTTTGTCTGTTGAATTGCATTCTATTGTAGGCGTTTGTCTGTTGAATTGCATTCTATTGTGGGCATTTGTCTGTTGAATTGCATTCTATTGTAGGCGTTTGTCTGTTGAATTGCATTCTATTGTAGGCGTTTGTCTGTTGAATTGCATTGTATTGTAGGCGTTTGTCTGTTGAATTGCATTCTATTGTAGGCGGTTGTTTTTTAAATTGCATCGTATTGTATAAAGCTAAGGATTTTATTTGCCAGCCTTGTATCAGCTATTTAAGCTGATAACAATGAAGCTAATAAGGTGTCAACGAGATGTTGTTCAAAGTGCCTGGTAATTTCTAATGACTCACTCACCCTTGCAACTTCCTCAGAGATCTCCTCAGGCGTCTGATCCCGACCTAGGAGAGTTTATGAAAGTGGTTGAGTAAGGGTTGTTGTCAGTCGTACCATTTGATGATTGTCAAAAAATTTTACAATATTCAACAGTTGAAGCATAAAGATACTTTTAATGTTAACGTCACCATAATCATATGCTGTGAAGCCTTCATTTTTATAATAACCACAAATTCTTCAATACTTCACTACCATAACTTTGATCAAGTCCACACAACCACCACCTCAGTTACCCTCACTTCTTTCTACCCTCTACCATACCACCAGCACCTCATTCTTGCTTACATGAGCAGTCGACTATGTTGGTGGGTACTCTCTCTGGTGTGATGTCTGCTGGAATGGTGATCTCTTCTGCCCTTAATGGTACCTTGGAGTGACAAATAAGCTGGGTCAAATACTCTAGCATTGTTTATTTTAATTTATTTCCAATATTTTCAGTTTTAAATTTTGAAATGTTCACAAAATAGGTATGTTATTGATTTAATAAATTTTAATTGAACGCCAATAGAAATAACTTCATCTGGAAACTCTTCACTGATGAGAGACAAGATCAAAGATGTTTTGCCTACACCACCTATGTGATACAAGCTGTTTAATGCATGAAATAGAAAAACTAACAAACAGGTGTTAAATTTTGTTTCAAAGTTTGGTGTTTCCTTCTTAAAGAAAATCAAATAGAAAATCTATCCTTACTTTCTCCAAGAAGGACAATTCTGACTTCATTTTTCATAATAACAGAGTCTGGAATTATAATTATAGTTTTTTTTCTACTCCTATATTTATAGATTGTTGTTGAAACAATAGTCCTTGAAAATGCTCAATTAAACACTTGCATTATCATGTACTTTTCAATAAAGATTTATTTTTATGTTATTGAGCTAACATTTAACGTTGAAATTGTTTAAACTGCTGATAAATAACCGAAGTATGAATACAAAATGTAATCCAATTTAAAATAATTTCAGTTGTATAAATCACCATATAAACGTGAATGCGATCGGTTTCACCGAGGTGAGTTTAAATTATCTAATTTAAATCAGCAACTATGTTAATAAATGTTAATTCTAAATAATAATATGCTAATTTTGATAATTAAAATTAAAAAAATAACGGAGGGGTTTAATAATGAAGGAAGGTCTCCTCGGCAGATGCATCAAGTTGACTTCACTTTGAACGTTAGGGAAGAGGGAGTGGAAAATTTGTTGCCGCTAAGATTTTATTCTGGGGGTGTAAAATATGAACGATTTTCATGAATAATAATTTTTTTGTTAAGAAATAAACTTTTTTTCAGTTAATTTTAAAAGCTTGCACAAAAAATGATTGAAAAAAATCTAATAAAACATTTGTCTACCGCCAACTAATTGTAAAAAAAAAAATTGTAAAAACAATAAGGTTTCAATATAGTTTCAAATATATTTGAAAGAACAAAAAATAAAAAACAAATCATTTTAAATCTTAGGAAAATTCATTGAAGAACTCAACGAAAGAAATGTTACAGAAAAAAATACCTACAAAATTAGTGGAGTTTCTGATACTTTTTCAAATAATTTTTCTTATGTATTTATGAAATCACTAGTAGAATTAACTTTATTTATTTTTCCACAAGTTTTTTTGAAATTTTTACCATTAATATTTGAAAGAAACATTTTTATTAGTTTTTGGAACTTTTGAACTTCATTTTATTTCATCAATTTTTCCATTCTCCAAAAAAAACTTCAATATGACACCAGTTTTTTTTTAAACTTTCAAGACGACTTAATTATAGAGCTTTCTTCAACCGTCTTTTTACTTTTTAAATTCTAGAAAAGGTTGTCTATCTTTTCTCTTCTTTGAAACCAATAGTCTTCATGCTTTTGGTTTTGTTTGATTCCATATCTTAAATATCTATAAGAATCATCCGCTTTCTTTCCTTTCTCATCGTTTAGATCCTTCTTAGTGTTATTTTTTAAATTACTTCATAGCATTTGTACAGCGTCTTATCATTTTGTTAAAAGGCGCTCCCATGGAAACAGTTTCACTCGCTGTGGACTACTATGCGATTAAGCTTCTTTAAGACGACGTCTGTTCTTCACTTGAATTTCCGTTGTTTAAAGCTCTAGTCTTAGCGGGAAATCGAACGCCGAACTTCAAGTTCTTAAAGTGAGCTGCAGGCGCAGAGTGGGAATGAGATGGGTGATGATAAAAAGGGTGAAGATAAGAAGGGTGATGATAAAAAGGGTGAAGATAAGAAGGGTGCTGATAGGGAAGGTGATGATAAGAAAAAGATGATAATGAGGATGACGCTGAAGATGAAGATTATAATCCTCCTCGTGGCTGAGGCCATTTTGATAGTGGAAGATTGGCGGTTTGGGAACACTTACAAATTCATGACGGGTGGCTCAAAAATTTTTTATAGTTTACGATGGATGGCTCAGATACCTTCACTATTATGTGATGGATGGCTTAAATACACATATTTATGTGTGATGAGGGCTTCACACCCTACTTGAGGTGAAATGCATAATTAATAAAAAAACATTATTCGGAAGTTAAAAATCATTGAAAAAGTTGGTTTTTCTTACAATGGTAGGGAAATGAAATCAATTCAATTCAGCATATGACATTGTGAATTAAATCAAGAGGTCACAAAAATATAAAATTTCCATAGCCACTTTCTTCATGCGATTTTTATTCATTTATTTTATTTATTTATTTTATTCGATTATTTTATCATTGTTATTTTATTCATTTATTTCACTATGTAAATATTTTATATGGGGCATAGAGTCAAGAGGTTCGAGCTCATAACCGAGCTCTTGAAGCCATTTCAAGCACTTTTGGACCAGTATCAGTTGCGTATGGATGGTGGAGATCCTGACATTTTGTATAAGTACCTTCACAATCTACTGTAGCCGGAGCTGCCTGTGAGAGTATGGAAACAAGTGAATTGAAGCATCCTCCACTGACAATCTTGACATTGTAGTTCAGAGTTTGATCGAAACTTTCGTCATGGAGACCTCGCTAGCTGCTTTCTTGATATAAAAGTTTAGGAGGATGGTACTGACCACAGGTGTAATCATGAACTTTCAACATATGACATACGACATATGACAGCTAGGTTTGGAGTGCACGAAGGATCAACTTAGTTATAAGAGTTCATGCACCAGCAAGGGTATTGATCTCGATTAAAATGAGTACTCCACCACCACTTGTTCTCATTTGTCTATTCTCGGAAAGATGAGCTGTAAGTCCCGCAGAATGTTGTGCTTAATGGCACGACTCGGTGAGAATGACGATGTCAGACTGGTGCTTTCAGTTTCAATAAGATGATAATAATTTCAATAGATTTTTTGATGGGCTTTTTATCGCAATTTTAAACTTAAAAATGAAGTTTATTTTTATTTTTTCTTCTTCTTTGTTTTCTTACCGTAGTCCGAAGACTATATATGTTGATTCCACGACATGTTGCACTAAAGCAACATCTCGCTGGAGACCACATGAAGGTCCCAACTCTTGTCCAACCTGTGTTGTGGTTGTTGTTGTTGTTGTTGTTGTTGTTGTTGTTGTTGTTGTTGTTGTTGTTGTTGTTGTTGTTGTTGTTGTTGTTGAGAACATCTTGACAGGCTCAATGAGGTTGTGCGTTTTGGGATTTTTGGACGTATGAATGAATGCTGATGATAATGATGATGAAAAAGAAGAAGAAGAAAAAAAAAGAAGAAGAAGAAAAAGAAGGAGAAGAAAGAAGAAAAAAATAAGAAAAAGAATAAAATGATGATGATGATGCTGATGCAGATGACGATTAAAAAGATGATGACGAAGATGTTGATGATAATGATAATAAGAATAACATTAATATTAATAATAGAAATAGTCTAAAATAATAAAAAAGACAAAGGTCTCGACTGATGTAGCTTGTACCTGGGGACTAATGTAGTGATGATTAGTAGTAATTAAAAGCAATTGTGGGAATCGGGTGAGTGGGATTTCGAAAAATGTTTTCTATTAAAGTTTTTTTTTAACAAAACAATTTAATTTATTTCTGAATTGATGTTTGCAAGATTGCTAGCAGAATGGGAAATAGTGGCTTGAGTTGCAAACACATAATGTTGTACAAAATTAAACCATACGCAGTACAACTGAAGTTATTTAGTAAATATCCGAAACATTAAGTTAATATTGATTTTTTTTAATAATAAAAATGGTTAAATTCAAAGAATAAAAGCGACAAACTGCTGACACGTTGAAGGCTACATCATCAGTTTGTCGAGGTACATGTGACTGTTGCAATGGTTGAGAGCTTGGACGTGAGGAAGACACGTCCATTCATACCAGTGATATCTGAACCAGAAGCCAACACTGACTATTATAGGAAGAAATAACTGACGAAGTATAAGAAAATTACCATTTTCCAAGAACAACACGTGAATGGAGTTAGAATTAAAATGGAACACTACCATCCAGAACAGCATCTGCCCCGACCCTGAATGCCTTCAAGTCACTAATGGTAGACTAAACAGATCACTGTCTCATAGACTGATCACTACATTTTGTTATTTTATTTTGATAATATTTTATTATTTTTTGAGAAATATTCTCAATGAGCTAATTACGCTCTATAAGAGACCATCTCGATGAATGGAAAAAGAAGAAAAAAAGAAAGAAGAAAAAAAGAAAGAAGAAAAAAAGAAAGAAGAAAAAAAGAAAGAAGAAAAAAAGAAAGAAGAAAAAAAGAAAGAAGAAAAAAAAGAAGAAAGAACAGTTTGGAGTCTGTGAAATAAAACATTGCTGTGGTCGTAACGAGGCCCTTTGAAGATTAGCGTGATGGGAGCCGACTTCCAAGGCTTTGGAACACTTCCCCGTAAAACGACGTTTGATTTTACTTGGCATGAAAAGCGAAAACAATCTTGAGCTCTTTTTCAAAAGTCATGTGGGTGATTAAGAAGACATCCGCTGATGTTCAGAAGTCTCTGGATAGCCTTGAGTTTGGATAGCCTTGAGTTTGGATAGCCTTGAGTTTGGATAGCCTTGAGTTTGGATAGCCTTGAGTTTGGATAACCCATCTTCATCCACATCCTGGAGCTTAGTGAGGCTGTCTTTCCATGGATGAGCTTAATAAATTGGGTCTTTTCTGGCTTTTATAAAATTCCTTGCTGACTCAATTTTCATCAGCAGAAGATCTCTTTCTTCCAGCAGAGATGCCGCTGACGTGCCTCAAAATGTTTCAAGTGCCTACACTTAAACAGCTTAAATCGATCAAACAACATGCTCATTCTCACTCTTGATCTCTATCCAGATCTTTTACAAACTTTTTATCAAAAATTTAAAAAAATAATAAAAATTAAACGCTTATAAAACAAACCACTCCACAAAACTGGCTTTGCTGACGTGCTTGTTCTGAAGACATTTCTCCCGCCTTCAGCTCCATTCCACCATTGAACAGAAGACCATGCTGGTTAGGATTAGACAGACCTGATGCAGTTGAACTGCATACATTTTTTAATGTTTATGTGTTTGTACCGTTTTAATTAGTCACTAAAATTCATTAACGTAACTTAAATGCTTATGGTTATGGTGAAGGGCGGGAGTGCAGTTATAAACCACATAGAAAAACAAAATATGGATCTGACACAATTTATACACTTTACATCGATTCATGAATTTGCAGGTGGCACACACGGAGACCAAATATTTCAATAGAAAGCAAACAAAAAAAATAAAAATAAAAAAAGTTTTCATAAAAACTTACAGCAAAAAATATTTTCTTCAAACTTGTACACAAATGCTCAGAACGTGAGAATTATTCTCAAATACGTCACTATGGTTGTTTTTGTTTCTTTTTTGGATGGAAAGTGGTGGGTTTTTTCATTATTTTTCCTTTAAATTCGTACGAAACATGAACCTCGTCGAGAACGAGTGATAAATGCACGGTAGAGTATATGAAATCGATAAGTCTTCATAAATAAGTTTAACAAACAATGGGCAACCTCAGAAATCGAATGCAAAGGCTAAATTATTGAGAGTCCAGAATGAAAGATGTGAACGGGGAGATTTAGGTGAGCAAGCACTTCGAAATTTTATGATTTTTCACAAAACTACCGTAATTAGAAGTCAAGAAAATGTTCTGTAATTATAGTCTGGTTTTCATGTGAATCACAAACGACCAATAAACAAAGCCGTTTGACGTGCTTTTCACGGCCACACGAAGCCTGATAATTGCTTTTGCAATGCAAATCAGCGCTATAGAAATGATTTAATTAGATTATATTAGAATACTCCATACACCTATTTCTATCGTTACTGAATCACGAAGAGGTAATGAATGTAACAATGAAGTTATTTTCAAGAACATCATCATGACATTCGAAAAGACCATTGTATGCTGTAACTTTCATGATATTCAAAGAAAGGATACGTTTTAAAGAGATTAGGTGGCTTGCCCTTTTAACCGTTAACAATAGAACAAACACTTGAAAAAGTTTGAATCAAATAGACCAATTTCCAATATTAAAAAAAAATGTGGAGAATGAAAATAGAGAAACGCAGATTTACAGTTTTTACAGGTAAAACCAAAAATCAAGGTCGTTGTGAACAACAACCCATAAAAATAAACATATGAATAGAAAACCTAGATCAAAAATAACAAAGCAACCCATTTAATATTTCATCAGCTTGATCATGGATATTTGAACCTTAATATACTACACTATATATCAGAAGGGCAAACCCAACATGTAACAGCTGTTTGTAGATTAGATGTAGATAGAATGGAAAAGTACCATAACGAAAGCTAGGATAAAAAGGTTTTAGTATAAGGGAAAAGCTTCAAATAGTTCTTTACTGAGTTTTCAGTTATTACAAAAATGAGAATATACAATTTTTAATTAACGACTGAAAATCTTTTGCCTTCCAAAATTTCTTTCAAAATGACGGCGCTAGCAAATCACCGGATATATTAAACTCGAGCTTAGCAGAAAAATAGTAAAAGACAATCGATGTTTTATATTTTTTACCATTATTCATTTTTACGATCGAAGCACAGCTAAATAACAATTCAATAAACTTCGTGACGCAGATAATGCACCACTCTATAAAGACATAATTAATATCCTACAAAGAGTGGTTATAAATAGTAGCCAATAGGATGCCTCCTTTTTTTGCTAATGACGCATCTGTAGCAACACAAGCTAGGTTATATAATGCCCATAACACCTTTGTTTTCATGAAAAGCGAAAAGACGTTATTTTGAGTTATTTTGTAAATTTTTCGTTAAAATTCGAAATAATCTCTTTTTAACTGTTCACTCGGTTAACTATCATCTTTATTCAGACATTTCAATCAAATTTTATCAATTTAAAGGTTACATTAGTCTTAGATTTCTTCGTTTAATCGAGTATGGATTGTTTACGAATTTGACAAAAAAAACTATCGAAAAATGTTCATTTTAACAGGTACAGATAAAAATGCACACGGAAATACAAAATGCCGCAGCATTGATCAGCAGTTTGGCTCAAGGTATTGTTGCAGAAAAAAGGGAAATCCTACGTGACAACCTTTGTTCTTCCATGAGTGTGTCATACACCGACCATTGGTTTCCGGAAAGGCCCAACAAGGGATCGGCTTTCAGGTGCATCCAGATCAACCCTCGTTGTACCGACGTCATCCTCCAAAATGCCCTTCAAAATTGTGACTTTTCTTTCGACGAAGTTTCCAAACTTTTCAAGAGTGTTTTCACAATCTGGGTGGATCCTGGCGAGGTGTCCTATCGCATTGGTGAGGATGGTAGCATCGGAGTGTACTTCAAGGAAACTTCCGAAGTACTGATCCCTCGTCACTGCAGCCAAAAGAACTCCAAAGGCATCATCTCCTCGAACGTTCAGAACATTCTGGTGAACGTATGACGATCATCGCTCATTTTTTAATTACAATTTGATTATAACTTATAAAAATTAAAAATATGTATATGTAAAGATTGAATAATGACAATATCGTTCTTGGCTGTCTTCTAGTCGTCGTCAATTTATATCTTGTGAATTGCTACTAAGTTGATGAATTTTAGATGTGTGGTCAATTTGTATTAATTTTGAAATTGTATGATTTGTTGGCTCATTCGACCATCACCTTTATCTTCCGACCATCTTACACCACTTACCACCTCTACCATTCACTGCTGTATGCATATCTCATTCAATTTCAAGTAATATTACTTTGACTTGACTGGAAAGATCCGATTGAGCATTTCTTTGAAGATAACTGATGTTGATGGCTAACAGGCAGCATTTGATGTTCACTTTAAAATTTGCATCTCAGGAATTTGTTTTTAACAAGAACAAATTGTTTATCTTAAAGTGAATAAAACGATAAAAATTTATTCATGCTTCTTCACGAGAAATCAACGTTAAAGCTGCCCGGTAAGGGGTGACAGTTTCGAAAATACTCTACAACTGTGAAACAGTCACTAATGCTGAAAGAAACCAACGATGATTCCAAGGAATGTTGAATACTGTAGAGGATGTCAAAACAATGCAAAATGAATCACAACGATGATTCCCTCAGACCCCTGTGCACTTGTCGAAGAGAGTCACTGCAGAAACATGAGGAGAAAGGGACCGAAGGTTCAGGCTTAACTGCCAGCCATTCAAAGAGCTGTGAAATGACGAATGAGCTATTTTTTTATAGTGCACAGTTCGCAGACTAGAATGCCTCAGAGGCGCTTAAACAATGTTTAAATAATGTTGCATTTTCTTGTGAGCTAGATGCTACCTTGATTAGAATGCATTTTATTTAAATGAGACAAAAATATTTTAAATTAAAAAAAATTCTGTAATGTATCAAATGAAGTACTCCGCAGTGACAATTCAGCCATTGATACAACAACTCACATCTCTGGGCAGCAGGAAGGAGGGAGGTGGACGAGGTGGTCTGGGTAGAGAGAGACCCTGATGAGCAGGGCAGGGTCCGGAAGGAAAAGAGCAGTCGAGTGCGCATGCGAGGTCATGTTGTTGACGGCAGCTGGTATCACGTGATGTGTGTTTGCTATTATGGTGTCGACGTCAGCTAAATAATCAACGTTCGAGTAGGTAACAATTAAGTAGTCAAAACATACAGTTAGTGCTTTCATTAATATGCTGTTCGGCCTGTTCACTCACCATGGGGCGCGCTGTTGTTACTCCAGGCGGATGCAGATACGAGGTCCTCGTTCTTCTCGAGCTCATCCAGGCACGTGGAGAAGTACTGCAGCAGATTCACCGTGGCCATGACGCCTGAGCGCAGTATGATGACGTACTGTGGATGGAGAAAGTCGTGGAGAGATGGAAGAGTTTGAAAAAGCGATGGTGAAAACGTTTGAAATATTTTTGTAAGCTTAGATATTTCAGACAGTCTTATAGTGAGATACATTGGAGTGAACTGATGAGAACTGTGGAGGAGGTATCGAGTGTTTGAAGAAGTAAAGAAAACAGGAGATTCATAAGCTTCGGAATGTTACAGAATTGAACTGTTCTGCAGATAAATAATCCAACCTTTGAGTCAAATGCAAGCCAGGCCCTCTCTAAAGCCTTACGATAATCTAAAGAAATGATGATGATTATGATTAATAATAATAATAAAAATAAAAATAATAACTAATAATAATAATCTATATATCAGGTGAAGAAATTATAAAAATTCATTCATATTATCTGGGAAAGTTATAACAGCAGTTGAAGCAATGCCACAAGCCTACAGTCAGAGAAACGTCAAGAACCTGTGTTATCAAGCAGAAGCTCTTTGAAAGCATACAGATGCACCAGTGATTCGAACACAGGCTCTGTCGAAGACGTCAGGAACACCTTTACAAAGGTTCAAGGACTTTAATAATGATGACGATGATGATGATAATGATGATGAATTTTAATAATAATAATAATAATAATAATAATCATATTTATTATTATTTAGAAAAAAAATCATCATCCTGTTCTTCACAAGGCTCAAAAAAAATGTATGTAATGTAATCCATCCCCTATCCTAAAATATAATTTATAGCATAACCTACTTTAAATATGAACTGGGATACGAATTCAAACTGCCAAGATGTCGTGGGATGATATAGTGATGGACTTGGTTAAAACTTCAAATATCTATTTGACTTGTTCCTATGGGCAACTGAAACTGAGAATAATGCAAACAGTGAAAAAAAATAAAAAGAAAAAGACTAAAGAAAAATAAAAGAAAAAAAAAGAAAAAATTAAAAAAATAAGAATAAAGAAAAAAAAAAAGAAAAAAAGATAGAGAGATAGAAAAAAAGACACGTACATGCACGTTGGAGGGCTGGAGTCCTGGGACGAGAAGCAGGGATTCAGCCTGCATCCTGAAGAGAAGGAGGTCGCTGTCTGCAATGGTGATGAAGACAACGAAGATGCTGATCTATAGCAGCAGTCGTAACAGAAATAGTAGTACTAGTAGTATTAGTAGTAGTAGGGTGGTAGAAGAAGTAGTGAACTATAATAATAATAATTATAATTTATTTAAAAAATTGAAAATAAAAATGATTATTTTAACTAAGTGATGGAAATTATTATAAAAGAACAAAAACAGAAAATATTTTCAAGGTATGAAAAGGAACCTGGAAGAATAATGATCGGAAGAGTGAAGATGGGGTGGGATTGGAGGGGGGAAGAAGGGGGGAGGGAGGTTGCTTGGAGGGGCTGGTCTATGCCAGGAGCTGCGGAGTTGTTTGAAATAAAATTTAAAATTTCATATGGGACCTCCCATAACCCACATACAATTTTATGCAGTGGTTGTTAACGTGGTACATGAAAGGTATACAAACACAACAATACTAAGCGATACAAACACGAATATTATTACAGTGGCATCAACCCCAGAGCTGGAAAAGCAGTTTTTATTGAAAAGCTTAATTGAGAAATTATATGTGTAAATTATTATGATTATACCTGGGTTTATAAAAAAGAAAATAATTCAAGTGAAAATATAAAAAAATAAAAAAGTTAAAAAATAATATTGTTATAGTTGAAATAAATAAAAGTAGAATATAATATGATGTTATAATGACATTGAACCCAAAATTGCTGGCCTCAAAGGCGAGACATGTGACCAAAAAATGAAACGAACAAAAGGAAGTGGAGACAAGCACAGACGGGAACAGAGGGTGTGGGAGAGGGGAGGTGGAAGGAGGTGTTGGTGACAGAAGACCCGGGTGGCCGGGTTGATGGGCAGGAGGGGGTCTGGTCGACTCATGATGCCCTTGACTATGTGGCAGAAGGTGTTGGAAGCATGAGGGGGGAATATAAAAATGAAAATAAATAGTGAATGAGAATAAATAATGAAAATAAAATTGAAGAATGGAATAATGAAAAAAAAGAATAATATAAATAAAAATAACTGATAAAAAAATAGAAATGAAGAAGAAGAATAGAAATAAATAATGAGATATAAAGAAAATGTTGAAGAGGTTAATGAAAATTATGACAAAAATGTGAGAATAAAGTTGAAAATGAAACAACAGCAATAATAATAATAATGAGAGCAATGAGCAAAAATACAAATAAGAAAGAGATCGATGGTGAAACAATGATTTATATCCGAGGCAAGCACTCAATGATAAAAGAATATTCGTTGCAAGTTAGAAAAGAGAAAGAAAATGTTGAGTTATGGTGAATCGGTAAAAATGAATTATGATAAAAATATGTACAACTTTTTCGTTGCACACAAAAGTGAGCACTCAGACGGGTCGCTTCACCTGCTGAACTGTATGCTATCTGAAAGGCAAATTGGTGACTTATTTACCTATACATGCTGTCTATTTCTTACCCAACTCACTCATTTAGCGTAGCTACCCACACCGTCACCCTCCACCCGTTCATCCATCCACCCATACTCATCCATTGAGCCACTTTTCCACCCATCCATTCACCAATCCACTTCTCCACCCATCCATTCATCAATCCATTTCTCCACCCATCCATTCACCAATCTACTTCTCCACCCATCCATTCACCAATCTACTTTTCCACCCATTCACCCAACAATTTCATAATTCATAAAACCAGTTTATCAGTCGCCCAACTCCTTCCTCCTTATTCATCCCCACCCATCTCAACCCATTCGCCACTTATCAACCCCCACCCATCACCCACCTGCTCATACAGACTAAAACCCTCAATGCCCTTCTGACCCACAAAGAGCCATGAATCTCTGTAAGAAAGGTTTTGGATGTGGTAGCTGCCCAGGCCTTGAACACTCTGCCTCGCCCTGTCTGACAAGCTGTGGTGAGGTCAGAAAGATGAGGTGGAAACTGTGGGGGTTGAAACATTCGGAACTTAAAGTGCTATTGTGGTGGAGATGGTAGTGTGGTGTAAGTGCTATTGTGGTGGAGATGGTAATGTGGTGTAAGTGCTATTGTGGTGGTGTTGTGGTGTGGTGAAGGCGGTGGTGTGGTGGAGATGGTGGTGTGGTAGAGGTGGTGGTGTGGTGGAGGTGGAAGTATTGATGTGGTGGAAAACAAATGGATGAGGTTGGAAGAAAGGATGGGTGCTGTTGAGTGAATGAAACTACCTGTTTGAAGCTTCATCGTGGGTGGTGATGATGACGATATCGAGATGGTCTAGGAACAGGAAAAACACATCCATCAAATCACTGTCTGGTGGCGGAAAAAAAACGGATGGGAATGAAGTTGCAGAAGATGATGGAAATAATTAAAAATGTTGAAGAAATATCAACCGTGATATGTTATAAAGAACAGTTTGAAAAATTTATTTCACTCAATACACGGAGACTGAAAGCTAAAACAACTTTCGAGAGACATGTAACAATAAAACACCAACATCACCATTTATCTGCATATCGACCCAGCCATTTCACTGAAACAGCCCTCCTCATGTTTTTGATGTGTATCAAGGCTGTGATGACAAAGAGGCTCAGATTTTAACTTCACTTAACCTGTCAGTAGCTTTCGAGACTCTTGATCACAATAGCTTGATTGATCGCTTCAATTTCGAATTTGGCATTGAAGGCTTGGCGCTGAAGTGGTTAGAGTCATACCTCACAGAAATGAAATCAATTCGTCTGATTTTTTATTTACACTTCTTCTACAATCTCTGTTAAACATGACGTTCCATAAGAATCACTTCTCGGACCACTAATTTTCACAACACACATATCACTCAAGGGCAACACCCTCAACAATTTCAATCTAACCTAGACACCTCCACAACTGGAATTATCAAATTTTGTAATGACTAATATTTTCAAACTTGGTATTTCACAACAACTCGAAAGATTTCCAAGTATTTCAAACATCGACGTTTGCTCTTCCTCCATCATTATCAATAAAACGCTCAAGGTTCTCGGCATTACCTTTGACGATAAACTATAATTCAATCAGTACATAACGCCTGTCATTCGTTCCTGTAACTATCATCTTCGTCCATTCCTCACAAACGACATGGCTTCAACCCTGGCTCGCTGTTTAGTTATCAGTAGGTTGGACTAATGCAACTCTATGTTGTACAAAATAGCACAACACGAACAAACACGTCTGCAGCGAATAATGAAAAAAATAGCTAAGGTTGTGCTACAAATTAACTCACCCTCCATCATTATTCAAAAAGCTGCCTTATTCAACTTCATTGGCTTCCAGTGCAATCAAGAACAATTTTAAAAATAGCATTGTTAACTTTCAAATCTCTATTGAGCTCTACACCAGCCTACTTATGCAACCTCATCCAACAAAAGTCAAATTCCATCATACTTTATTTCTTAACTGCCCCTCTCTACCACTAACAACATATCAAAACGAGCTTTCAGAAATCCTCTGCAATCTGAAAACCTCTGCCATCAAAAATAATTTCAAGTTTTTTTCTCAACTCTAAACTTGAAACATACCCATTTGAACTAGCTTATAATCTTTAATACCTTATTGTCTTAATGACTCAATGGGGTGCTTCAGTTGCTTGCCTTGGCGTTTTGCAAATAGGATTATTATAAATATAGTTATTAATATTGCTATTATCAACATTGTTATTCACCATAAACATCAATAACTAAAACAACAAAATAATAGTAGCAACAACAACTTGCCATCAGCAAAAGTGTCAAAGTTTTTGAAGGTTTTGAGTTTGAGAGATGTAGGGTCAAACACTGCCACATTCAGTCCTCTGGCCATCAACCTGACTGGAATGCTGTGGTGGTGCCATGAAGAATGATATAAATAGGAGAAGCTATTTTGGATGACAAATGACAAATTAAAACTCAAAACTGAATTATGCATTTTGCCCTGCAATACATATGGTGTGAAAAAAGGTTTCCACTTGAATCCGTTAATGCACATGCGTGGAGACTGCCAGAGAATGTTTCCTGTGGCCAGAGAAACAGGAAAAAAGTCAGGTCTGCACTTGAAAAAAATGTTGCAGTCTTCATCGGACCTTCTGACCTTTGCATTCAACTCTCCATGGTGGAAGATCTCAAGAAGTGTTTCATTTGATGATGAATCCTTTCCTTCTTGCTTGATTTGATGGGCTACAAGGGTTGAAACCTTATTTCCTGAGTTTTGGATAAATGGATTATTCTTTAGTAAGTTTACAGCCGACTTATAAAACATTTTTTTGACTTTTTCAGGATAGTTATATCATAACTGAAATTTTGAGCATTCAAAGTTGAAGCAATATGTGAAAGTAGCAAACTTTGTTTTTGTTGTTTTCCAAAAATCCTCAAAGAAGTCTCTTTTCTTTGAATTTTCAATTTCAACAATCCTAGAAAATAACATCAATACATAATTGTGAGTACATCAAAATCAAATCAACTAGTTTTAATGGATTTTTAAATAAATTTGTTTATGCAATAAAAAAATGGAAATTAAACTCACCATTATTATAAATGTGATAATTGAAAATGAGTATGAGATAAAACACACCAAGAATCAATAAAACGCTGGAAAACTGTAAAAAATATAAATTATTAGTAAGTTTGTTTAATTATTATACATATATTTACATATAAATATTTAAAACTAAGTATAATTATGCAATAGACAATACTATTCAGTTATATATAAATATGACCTTCCTTATGTCACTAAATTTCCATCTTTCGATTTTTTGAAATGGAAGTGAATCCATCCTCCACCAGTGAACAGAGCCACAGCTCATTCACATCTCGGACTTCGGGTTGCATTATGATCTAGTTACTTTTAAATAAATTATATTATAAAAAATTAAGATGCAACTTTTATATTTAATAAAAAGTTTTTATGTTAAAATGTTTGAAATGTATAATTTATTCAATATAAAAAATATTAATAAAATTATTAATAGGTATAAACTCACTTTTAACAATTAAAAAAGTTCCCGATCCTACCGTTCAAAAATATTGTGGCAACTGGAAAAACTGAATTTATGGAATTTTTTACAACATGGATAAACTATCTGAAAACAGAAAAAAAGAATTATTAGGTAATGATGTTCAAAAAATGTTATGTTCAATTATTTAAACAACTTTTTATTCTATATTCACAGAGTTGACTATTCGGGAAAATCTTACTACACTTTCACTTTAATTTCATATGCTTTGCAATTAATTGTTTTTCATTTCAATTTACGGAAACCTTATATCACCATTATCAATAAAGACAAACTTTTTTCAGATGTTTCTTAATAAAAACTCATTATCAACAAAACAGAGCTGTGCTGTTTGTACATAGAAGAAATCCATTCAATCGATATGATAGAAATTTTGAGAGAGCCTGATGAATCCGAACACTACTCAGTTACAATGAAGTGACTCATTTGATCCATTCAGTGCCTAGTATGAATGAATACCAGAGTGCAAAATGATTAAAATTAAGCTTTTAACACCTTCACACACTATTTCAAACAATTTACTTAAATAAAAAAATCAAATAAACTTTTCATAGTTTTCTCAACTTGTTTGAGTTCAATGGCGACCTTGGCAACCTGCTTCTCACCTCCCCCTTACAAACCCTCCCACTCTTTGACAATGCCCTTGTCAAGGTCAACCAAAAGCTGTACAATGTCAAGAAGGAGGAATATGAGTTTTTACAACTGGTAGGTCAATAAAGAATGTTTTTCAAAAATTTCATTCATTTAATTACACATGAAATATTTTTTTATCATATTTTTTCAAATAACCAATTCTTGATTGACATTTTTTTTAATGAATTGAAAAAAAATGTTTTGAAGCATTTCAGATAAATTACTAATCACCCATTATTCCTCTGAAACTTAACTTCAAAGTTTAACAAGCAAAATATAACAGATCTATCACAACATCAAGTGTGACTAGCACCACACCTATAAAAATGAAATAAAACACAAATATACTTCTAGTGGCAATCACCCAAATCGTATTTTCAATTCTTCCCACTGCACTGCACCACAATCAGCTTCATTCCAATACATTCAGCTTCATTTCGATCTATTCCAGCTCAGTCACTCCATTTCCACCACCACCTCCACAGTCTCCCAAGACCAACATACACTGCAGAATCACAGGCCTTCAGAGCTGTCCAGAACTCCTGCGTGAGAGACTGCCCAGGTGTGCCGATGTGGGCTCCCTCCTCTCCATATTTGGTACTACCAACATCACATGATTAGACGTCTTTTTGAAGCGCCTTTTTTGCATTTTTAATGAGTAAGTTATTAAATAAAACCATAATTAAATAAAATATTTGAAAATGAAAGAAAGTCTCATCAAACTTTTATTTATTTATTTCAAACTTATATAACACAATTTTTTTTGTACCGTTCATTATTTGAGTCATGATACCATGCCACCACATGCAGCCACAGTGACTCGGACTGGAGTGGTGAAGCTGTTGGAGGCAGAGAAGTTCTTCCAGTGCAACAAGTGCAAACACATCTTCAGTGTTGAGGTGTCGTTTACACCATATCACTTCCTCACCACGCCACTTCCTCACCACGCCACCTCCTCACCACGCCACCTTCTCATCACACCAATCCTCACCAAACCATTAATCACTACACCACCATCACACCACTTCCTCACCACACTACCACCACAGGCGGACTACTGTCAGTTCTACAACATGAGCAAGCCAGTCAAGTGTCCCAACAGGAGCGATTGCAGTCGAGGCTTCACTCTGATGGATGAGAAAGGTGGTGGTTTGTGATTTCTGTTGGCTTTTTGTGGCCAGTGGTGGCTTGTTTTGGCTAGTGGTGGCTTGTTATGGCTAGTGGTGGTATTTTGTGGCTAGTGGTGGTATTTTGTGGCTAGTGGTAGCTTGCAGTGCTTAGTGGTGGTTTTTTGGTAGCAAGTTCATGTTATGTCAAAGCGCTTGAAATGCCTGCACCACTCAAATGCTTGAGTTTTGCCGAGCACACCCCCACCCTCAAGACAAACCTGCTCACTGCTGCCACAACCACCAGGAGATCAGAGTGCAGGAACAGGCATCTAGGTGACTGTCAATATATATATATATATATATATATATATAATATTTATTTATGTAATCTTTATTGTGGCTTCAAAACTCTATGGAGTTAATGCCACTATAATAATATTTGTGTTTGTATTGTATTGTATTTCATATTATATATTTATAAATATTTATTTACGATTTTTCGTTAAATTAGCTTCATATTTTTATTCTTGGGCCATCATAAAAGGATTTGCCTAAATGTCACACGAAAAAAGAAAAAAGCTAATTTATAAATTGGCAAGCAACTGAGGCGCCAATCATATAGAATTCTTTTCATTAGTTAATTGGCTTTTTAAATTTCAACTGCATTGTTCGATTGGTTATGCAATGATATAAGTTTTGCTACAATTACCAAAGCAATTTTTGTTCTAGCAATTCTTCCAAATAGGTTGAAGGTTGGCACTATGCCAAGAAGTATAGCCGTGGTGTTGTTAGATGACTTGGTGGACGTGTGCAAGCCTGGAGATGACGTCATCATCACGTGAGTTGCGAGAGGAACGAGGAAAGGAATAAGAAATAAAGAAACGAAGCTTGAATATTGATTATGAAATGAAATGTCAAAATCCCACACAAAACTAGAAAATGGAAAAAAAAAACAAAAAACCATAAATGAGAATTAATTTTTGAAAAATTATTGAAAAATTTAAATCGCAACCATCACGGAACAGGGGCGTGGTGAGGAGGAGGTGGGGAACTCTGGTGGCAAACAACAGGCCTGTGCTGGAGCTGTCCATACAAGGCAACCACGTGCAGGTGCCCAGCCACAAGGCACATTTCTTATTGACTCCATTGAAGCAAATTCAGACACCCATTGGTACTGGAGATTGGGTTCTTTATGTGTTATTTTTATTATTATTTGTATGTTTACGTATTTTGAGATTTTTATTGTAAATAATTATTATGTAAATATACTTACACATATTTTTATTATTATTATTTTCATTGTTATTATTATCATTATTATATATATTTTTTTAAATAATTATTTTCCTTGTTTGGTAGTTCACCTTCCACAGTTTCCTAGTTTAAATTGTTGTACACACACACACACACACACACACACACACACACACACACACACACACACACACACACACACACACACACACACACACACACACACACACACAAACACTCACACACACACACAACTCAGGTCAGCAACTCTCAAGTGACCGAGGTGTCCTCTGCAGACATGGTGCGTGCAAGCACCAACCCACCATTGTCTTCTCCACTATAATTCCATGCCCTTTCAACTCATGTCACCTTCTCGATTTTGTAACCTTCAATAATCCAATCTTCTCCGATTTTCAATAATCTACAGTTCGTTAATTTTTTCATTCCATTTTGGTTAATTGACACTTATCTATTAATCTTCAATCTCTGTTGCTTTTTATTAACTCGCATCAACTTAGTTTTCCTTATTGGATGCTGTCACCATTACTCACCAACCATCGTTCTTCAGCTCCCCTTGGTCGCTTGTCTTGGCGTTTTACTAACTAGATTTATAATAATAATAATACTATTACTACTACAACAACTACTACTACTACTACTACTAATAATAATAATAATAATAATAATAATGATGCTAATATTAATATAAAAAAATTCTATTATTTTTCAACATAACTCACCCACCATCCATAACCAATACGTGTTTTGCCAGCAAGAAGAGCTGGCGCACTTTTGGCGCGAAAACGAGGCAGACGTCTTACGGGGCAGGGACGCTATTTTGCGAAGTTTCTGTCCACAAATCCATGGCATGTACCTGGTGAAGCTGGCCTGCTTGCTGGTGCTGATCGGTGGAGTTCAGGTGGGGGAGGGGTGAGGAGGAAATGAAAGGGGTGGTAAGGAGGGGAAGTGGGGATAAGGAGGTAAGGTGGGGGTAGGGAGGGTAGGTGTTGTTAAAGAGGTAAAGAGAAGGAAAATGAGAAGAAAGGAGGTTGGATGGTGAATGGGAGGATGGTTGATAGAAAGGAAATGGTGGGTTGGAAAAGAAAGAGTCTGAAGGTTCAGTTTGCTTTTGAGGTGAGATGCTCAAGTTGTATCCATTTGATTGTCTGTGACCACTTTTCACTCCCGCATACTCCGCACAACAACTAAACAGCTGCCACTACCATGAAACGACTTCCATAAACAAGACACATATAAAAGCATCTGCAGAAGCATCCACAACAAAAAACAACTCCAAAAACAACAACATCTAGAGTAATAACACAAATAACAACAACAACAAATTTTAAAGCAACATTAACAATATCAAAAATAACAATTCACGATAATAAAAAAATCTATAAAAAAAACAACCTTTACATCAACACCACAACATCAACATCTACAACACACAACAACATCTTGTTTGCAGCAACACATTACAACTACATTAACAACACACAACATCCACAACACTAACTTCAACGCCCACAGCGGATTGACGCCTCAGGCACCAAGGTGAGGGGTGAGTCGCACCTCCTCCTGGTGGGAGATCCCGGTGCGTAAAACATTTGGAAGAAATATTTTCAAATTAAAAAAAAAATTATCATTTAAAGTTTTTTAATTCTTTGAAATCTGTTTTACAAGTTGTTGAATTGTCCCATTGCCACTCAACACCGCCCCCTACACAATCAAGGGTGTAATTGTAGGGACGCTTCTCCATTAAGCTCCAAACCCATGAGAATAGCACCACACAATGACCTAGCTACATTTGCCTAACCTTTAAGACTTTCCAGCAAGGTCTTCCATTCATCCATCTACGCCACACAAGCCACAATCTATCCACCAACTCCCACACTCACAAAACGTCTTCAATAATCACCAAAATATCTTTCACAATTCCCTTTACAATCTTTCCACAATTCCCTCTACAATTCTCCCACAATTCCTTCAACAATCCTCCAACAATTCCTTCAACAACTTTCCACGAAGGCACAGGCAAGTCACAGTTGATGAAGTACTGTTGCAAAGTGGTTCCTAGGTCGGTCCTCACCACAGGACTCGGCTCTACCGCTGCAGGCCTCACTGTGGCTGCTGTGAAGGTTGCTGGGTGGTGAAGGAGGGAAAGGCTGGAAGATAGAGGATGGATTGATGCATGAAAGATGGGTTGATGGATGGTGAAGGATGAGTTATTGACTAGAAAGTAGGCTGTTAGAGGTTTGAGCTTGGAGTGGCGGATGAAGGATGGATGATTGCTGATTAAAAGGGGAAACGAAGTGGAAAAAATATGCAGAAATTCTAGTGCTTCTCATAAATTCACTTCTTTCTCTCAATTTACTTTCATCCATTAATTCCCTCCTTCTTTCAACTTCACAATTTTTTTTAAATTATTTGTTTTTTCAAACTTTCAAAATTTAAAACTTTCGCTCATGAGCCACTTCGGCACATCCACAAACATCTTCGCAAACATCTCCACAAACATCTCCATCACCACCTCCACTACCACCTCCACCACTACCTCCACTACTACCACCTCCACCACCACCGGCCACCCACCAAAGGACGGAGGCGAATGGCACTTGGAGGCAGGGGCTCTGGTCCTCTCGGACGGAGGCCTGTGCTGCATTGACGAGTTCAGCAGCATCAGGTGTCGCTGTTGGTTTTGCAACAAATACCGCTGATACTATATCGCTACAACGTTCGCCATTGCTTTAAACACTGCAGTCATTCACATAGCACCCCTGGATGGTTACACTCATAATTGCACAACCATCAAAACTATAATACTCTCACAAAAATTCTACCACACAAACTATTTCACAACACAAACCACTCACAGCACACCGCATCACAATGAAGACCACCAGAGCGACATCTTAACAAATCACACACCACGACCATAACTACATCACAACTATACTACAATTACCACTCAAAGTACACAACAGTCATCATCAAAAAAAACACCAAAATAAAAACCACCACTAAACAAAATCCACCACCTTGCAAACCACCCAACCACCACACCACCACTCAAAACATCACCGTTAAAATCACCAAACCACCATCATCACGCAAACTAAACAACCACTACTATCACACAAACCACACCACACAAGCACAATTTGAATCATGCCACTACCACCACGCAAGGGCGCAAGACAGGGCAGCGGTGCATGAGGCGATGGAGCAGCAGAGCATTTCCGTGGCCAAGGCGGGCATGGTGTGTCGCCTGAACACCAGGTGCAGTGTCATCGCTTGCACCAACCCCAAGGGGAAATTTGACCCTTGTCAGGTGGGACGTGAGGGGAGGAGGTGTGAGAAAGAAGGATAAGGAGGATGGAAAGGGAGGAAGAGAAGGAATAGAGGGATGGAAGGGGAGAAATGGAGGGATGAAAGAGAAGAAGAAGGAGAGGAATAAAAGAAAGAAAAGAAGGAGGAGGAGGAGGAGGAGGAGGAGGAGGAGGAGGAGGAGGAGGAGGAGGAGGAGGAGGAGGAGGAGGAGGAGGAGGAGGAGGAGGAGGAGGAGGAGGAGGAGGAGGAGGAGGAGGAGGAGGAGGAGGAGGAGGAGGAGGAGGAGAAGGAGGAGGAGGAGAAGAAGGAGGAGGAGGAGGAGGAAGAGGAGGAGGAGGAGGAGAAGAAAGAGTGAAGGCAAGAAATGGAGGGATTGAAGAGAGGTGAAAGGAAGTGAAGGAATAGGTGAAAGGAAGGTGTGAAAAAGGAAGAAAAGAGTTAAAAATGAAGGAAGCTGTTGAATAGAACGGGAAAGAGGGAAAGAGGAAAGTGGAGAAATATCAAAGGGCTGGAAGGGAAATGAATCAATTACTTTTGTTTATCTCAAGTACCTCGTTGTTACACGTACTCCCTGTACATCTCTGTTACTAGAAAACTAAACTCAAGGGACATTGCACGTAATCATCTTTTTCATGAGTTATTCACCTTCTTTCGAAGACTTCACGTTCAACCTCTCAATCACTCCACTGTCGTCTCCATCAAACCCATCACCCACCTCCTACCCCCACCAACACCCACCTTCCACCTTCACCAACACCACTATCACATCAACCTTCCACCCCCGCCAACAGCACTATCACACCAACCTTCCACCATCCCCAACACCACTATCACCACAGTCTATCTCCATCAACACCGCCATAGCCTCCCCTCTTTTGAGTAGGTTTGATGTGGTCCTCATCCTCGTCGACTCGCTCAATCCCTCCTGGGACCACACTGTTTCTTCCTATATCCTCCAATCATGTTTGTTCGACTGTGTGCTTGTTTGTCTATTTTTTAAAATGTTTTATTGTCCGTTCGCTGTCTCTTTCCAGCCACCTATTCATTCATCCATCCATCTATTCATTAATCTATCCCTTCATCCATCCATTCATTCATCCATCCATCTAATCATCCAATCATCCATCCATTCATTCATCCATCCATCAGATTCATGCCACGACAGATCTGCTTGGAAGTTAGAGAAGATCAGGGCCTACATCAAAATGGCCAAGAGTTTCAATCCTGTGCTTACTGACGACGCCACGAGGTTGAAAAAGAGGATTCCACTCACCCCACCCACCCACTCCACCAGTCATCCCACCCACTCCACCAGTCATCCCACCCACTCCACCAGTCATCCCACCCACTCCACCAGCCATCCCACCCACTCCACCAGCCATTCTCTCATAATCTTCCATCCATACGTTTATTTCACCACTCATTACACCATTTATTTCACCAACAAACTGTTTATGTACCAAAAACCATCCTATAATTTCACCATCCGCCTTACTCTAACATCTACACCACCAACCAATCCACCATTTTCTCATTTATCCACCCATCCTTCCATTCATTTCACCACCCACTCCATCATCCATCCACCTTCCACCCACCCGCAGCATACTGACAGCGTACTACAGGCAGCAACGAAGACAGCAAGTGCCCTGCGCTCTAAGGCCCACCATGCGACTACTCGAGAGCTCCGTCAGACTGTCTCAAGGTGAACTCACCCATTCATTCATCCATCTATCTTTCATTCATCCATCTATCCTTCATTCATCCATCCATCCTTCATTCATTCATTCATTCATGCATCTATTTATTCTTACATTTTTCATTAAGGATCCATCTATTCATCAGTTTATTCATTCACTTCATTCTTACTTCGCTCGGTTCATCTTCATTTGTATAACTTTTCATTGTTTAATCTACTAAGTTGTCAATCCATTACCTGCTTAAATGAATGATTGAATGACTGAATGAAATAGTTAATGAAGAAATTGATTATAAAAGAATGAGCGATGAAAGAATGAATAAAGGAATGAATGACTGAATGAAGGAATGGATGAAAAAATGGATCATTCTAATGCATCCACGGCAGCACATGCACGCCTGATGATGCGGAGGCAGGTGTTGGTGCAAGATGCGGTGATGGCGGTTCTCGTCATGCACATCTCCTCTAATGATGACGTCACACATTTTTGTTTTCGTTGTTTTTAACGCCGTTGAAGTTGTTGAGGTATCACTAATGAAGAAAAAAATTTTTAATTACCTAACTTTTGAAATATTAAAATTTATTAAAACGAAAGCCTGAAATAGAGTTGAAAAATATGATGATATCATTGAAAGTACTGAAGGAAAAGCTAAATAATCACCATCATCATCACCGTCATTACCATCATTAGCACCGTCACAATAAAATATGAATATTATTACAGTGGAATTAAACCTCTAGAGTTTCGAGCCAAATCAAAGTTATTTTTGTGCTTATAGTAAAAAACAAAAAGGTTTTTACTATCGAATCCTCATCGTCTCAGTCCTTATCATTATCATCATCATCATCATTATTATCACCCTCATTTCTATCACCATCATCATCGTCATAGACCTTATCTTCATCATCATCACCATCCTCATCATCGTCATAGACCTCATCATCATCGTCACCATCTTCATCCAGTTTGAGCATGCCGACTCAGGCACTCTGCACAAAGAGTTCCCTGAAAATCCTGAAAAAGAGTACCGTAGGGAAGGTGCTTTTGGGGTGTTGGTGATGACGATGATGATTATCATTATTATTATTATTATTATTATTATTATTTTCATGATCATAATTTCTATAATTTATTTTTTCTTTATTATGAATATTAAATTAATTTATATTATTTTCAAAATAATTCCAGCCGAAAGTCTTCTGAAAAGATTGCACTTGCACGACGTATTGAAGAGAGAAATGGATGGATGGGAGAGGGCGGATGGATGGAAAGAGACGGATGGGAGGAAAGTGAGTCAACATGGAGGAGCAGGTGATGGGAGTTTGGAGGGATTAGTGGACTGCATAGGTGGCCATCAAGACGTCATCAATGACGACGAGGAAGGTGGTATCGACAAAAACGATGATGACGATATTGATAACAACATCAACAACAAAAACCACAACAACAACAGAAACAACAACATCAACAAAAACCACAACAACAACAGAAACAACAACATCAAAAAAAGCCACAACAGAAACAACAATAATAGTGATAATAACGATGATAATAATGAAGTCGATGATGATTTTATGCTGACCTCGTTGAGGAGCAGGAGCAGTCAGCAGTTGCCTGATGACCTCATGTCCTTTTTCGACGCCTTCGAAAACAATTCCAATAACAACAACAACAACAAAAACACAAAAAATAGAAGCAACAATAAAAATATCAAGAGTAAAAATAGTTTTTTTACTGATAAAAAAAAAAATAAAATTGATAAAACCAGTAAAACCATGGTCAAGAATAATAATAATGACAAAAATTATGCGAATATCGCATCTACTGTCTGCACCAAAAACAATAACAAGGCCAACAACAACAACAACAACAAAAACAACAAAAGCAACACAAACAACAACATAAATGACAACAGTAGCAACATAACGAGTCGTACGGACAGTGAAGACAAGCGGCACATTCCAGGTGAGGAAGAGGTCAAAGAGAAGCACACATATGTTGACCTCGTTACTGGTGGTTGTGCTGATGGTGGTGTTGTGGATGATGGTAGTTATGCTGATGGTGGTGGTGCGGTTGATGGTAGTCATGATGGTGGTGGTGGTGCGGTTGATGGTGGTGTGGATGATGATGGTTTGGTTGATGGTGGTGTGGATGATGGTGAAGATTTAAGTGGTGATGGGGTCGGCGATAGCGAAAATGTAAACAGTGGCTCTAGTGGTGGCGTTGTTGGTGGTAGTGGCCTCAATGCAGACCTAGCAGGCAGCTTCAAACGCACCAAGCGGAAACTTTCCAGCTTCCTGTACGCTGCTCCGGAAAAAAAGAAAACAGACGAGGAACAAACTCCCAAAAACAACTCCTTTACCCACCAGGCCACCAATAACCGCCAGGCCACCAATAACCACCAAGCCACCAATAACCACCAGGCCACCAATAACCGCCAGGCCACCAATAACCACCAGGCCACCAATAGCCACCAAGCCACCAACGATCACCAAGCCACCAACGATCACCAGGCCACCAACGATCACCAAGCCACCAACGATCACCAAGCCACCAACGATCACCAGGCCACCAACGATCACCAAGCCACCAACGATCACCAAGCCACCAACGATCACCAAGCCACTAAGAACCACCACGATACCAATTCTTCAGACATTGGCATCCTCACCAGTATTAAAAAGAGCAATTTCCCTCTAACAACCTCTCTCAAGAATCCTTCTTCAACCCATCTCCAAGTACCACCCCCAACCTTCCTCCAAAAACCACATCTAACCAACCTCAAAAATACACAAACAGCGAGAATGACGGTTAATGAGTCCCAAAAGACGAGCGATGATTTATTTGGCGCCGAATTTTTTATGGACGACGATTTTCTCGATCTGGACGCCTGCAACGTCGACTTGTTCCGCATCAAAAAAGGCAGGGCGGCCTGAAGTTAGCGACAACTTATTGTGTTCTTGTATTCGGTTCAAATGCTTAGAAGGTTTTTCAAATAAAAGTAATCTGTAATTATGTTTATTTTATTTAAATTAAATTAAAATTGAACCGATGCAAGGAAAATTAAGAATAATAAGTAAAAGCGACCGATTTGTGGAATTCAACTAAAAAACCGAATTTTTAGCTCGCAACGAAAAAGCTCTTCAGTGATTTACGCTGTAGAAGGTGCAGATGTTAAGAACGCCTCTAGTGCAGACGAGTTTGGAGCCACACTTGACGAGCCGATGATGGTCGCAACTAAGGACCCTTTCTCGAATCAAACACAGGCTCAGACACCGCAGCCCGCAAGAAGTGTACAAGTGACTTGAACAAGACCAACAAGGGGTGAGATGTACAGAGGATAACAAGGATGACGTGCAAACAGTGAAAAAAATAATAAAAAATGAAGTGATAGGAAAGAATAAATATGAAATAGAAAGAAAAATTTAAAATAGAAATAACAAGCGATAATAAATTTTGATCACGAGTGGCAACTTGAACGTTTCAACAGGTCCTCAAAGATGTTCAAAGTCCATTAAGATTAAATTAATATAACTAATTAAATAATTTTAATTCGAATTAGTTTCCAATAACAAGATACTAGGAGGTAATAAGAAAGGTCTCATAGCAGGTCGGTTGGTCTTACAAAAGCAATTAGATTGGGCGTTACATGGTGTAACACGATGAGTGTTACGTTATGTTGTTCAAGCCTGTTTGTTGGCGGCTGATACTTTTTTGGTTGTCGAAAGGTCTGGTGTGTCTTTCTTGTCCTCACCCACCCCCACCTCCATCATCACCTCAATGGGCTTGCCATCCCCCCCATCTGCCACTCCTTCCTTTATGTCCGTCCTGAACCTGCGTGTAGTGGAGTGGTGTGCTACAGTATTCAATTTAATTAACTAATTAATAAACCAACGGAGGATTAAATAATAATACTACTTAATTAATCTAAACTCAATCCCTGAACAGTGTGTCCGAGACGTTGTGATGTACTGAGAAAGAAGACGAGTGCAAACCTGTCAGAGTTCCTGAGGCCTGCATCACAAGGGGTCTCGGAGGAATTGACTGTCACTTCATCTGCCTGTCTAGGAGCCTGTATAAAGCCAAGGGAGGTGAGGAAGGAGTTCAAGCACCTGGTGTACTCCACAGGGTCTGCCTTGTAGTGACCCACATGCTCTGAGGTCTCCCAACATCTGCAAAACCATTAGTTTCTCAAACCTTTGTTTCATCAATGTGTCAGCTTTTTGTATATATACAAAGCAGATTATAATGTTACTCAATTTAATCAAAAAACTCATAAGGCTCAGTGGAGTAAAGTTCTTGTACATGCATGAAATATGTCTTGTGAAAGAAAAGTGGGCAGCAATTGAGAGGAGTTGGCAGAATGGAGTAACCTTTGAGTGACGGGGATGCCCTTGTTCCTCCATGAATTGATGGCTGCTTCAATGGGTCCAGAAGCTCCTATGGTGTCTGCCTTAGAATAGAACATGAGAGAGGGGATGAGAAGAGGGTTTGAATGGAAAGTCTCTGAAGTCCTGATGTACCTATCGTACACCCACTTGCGAGTGAGGCTAAGGTAGGCCTGGATAGCCATGCGAGTGCAGGCTTGTCGGATAGGTTCGTTCAAATAGATTGATGCACTGACACCCGCTGGAACACCATACATATCAACCACACTGTCAAAAATCTGACCCTTGAACTGCTTCATGGCCTTCTTGCTCAAGGCATCCTCAGAATACAGAAATGATCTCACAAGTTCTGTGTGCACAAAACCTCCTACTGAGAAGCCATGTATGATGTAGGGATTGTCAATGTGTGAAAACATAAAATTTCTTAAATGCTTAATTGTTCCATTCACTGACTGGGGCCACAATACCTCATCCACTTTCACCTTCACTCGCAACACATCAAATCCATGATCTGGAAGATTAATAAAAGAATTCTATTTTCAAAATTTTGATTGTAAAAATTAAAATCGTAATTTCAAAAAAAACACAAAATAACGAGAATTTGACAATTAACAAATTTTAACCAATAAAGACACTTACATAGCGTTTTTTTAAAAAATACCTGTATAAATGTCCGAAAATTTTCGTAAAAATTTATCTTGAGACATAAGCCATCCGTACAATAAAACGATAGGCTTTTTGGCGGGATCGATTGGAGGTTTATTGCGGTGGTTGACTCCATTGTTGTAAGCAGTGAGAATGGATCTGTCCGGGTTGTATTGGCTATTGGAAGTGATAAAAGTGATGTTGTTCGACAATCTGACATGATCACAGCGTTTGGAATAGAACCTCAGGCGCCACCCCTGATATTTTTTAAAAACGCATTAGCAAAATATTTTCTATCTTCGCAAGACCTAATTTGAAGAAACAAATAAATTTGAAATAATCAAATGACTCACCAAATTAGTCTTTGGAAGTTGAATCAAAATAACTTGGAGCGTTTTTTTGCAAACGTCCATTGCTAGTGACGACCAGATTCTCCGTCGAAACAAAGCTTATCGAACCATCATAAAACTGGACAATTCAGCTGTTTACCACGTGATAAAAAGGAAGAATGGCTAAATTTTTAGATAACATTTATTGATGTTAAACATTTTTTTATATTTTAAAATTGAAAAAAAAATTATGCTGATACATTTGAAAAAAGTAATTATAGTTTTCAGATAGACATACTCAGATTTTCAGAGTATTTATTTATTTTGAACATACTAACATTATTTATTTTGAAAGTTGCAATGCTTGATTTGCCTAAAAATATAAATTGTTTTTTTAAATGTGGGACTTTAAAATAATTAACTTTTAAGTTTACCTAATAACTTCCAAAATAGAAATTAACAATTAGCATAATTTATTCATGATTCCAGATGTGTAATAATATTTTTCACGTGATAGACACCTATATAAAGTGATAAGAAGCTTTTATTGCGCGAATGATGTTTTTGAACTAACTTTTTTGTTGCCGCGTGAAGGCTTAAAAGGGTTCTTTAAAGACTGCAGCTTCGTGCCAACCCCATTAGGTGTTGAAACTTTATATTAGATAAATTCTATACTGATAAAGTGGGAAATAATTATGTTTTCACAATTTTCTTGCAATTGATATTTAATGAAAAATAGAGATTACAATTTTTGTTTATTCTCATCTTGTGCAACGACCACGAGTTTTCTTTGGTTAAATAAAAGAAAAGTTATGCAAAAATAAACTGATTTAGAAATAATTTTTTTGGTGACACCATTTAATTTTTTGCAGACGTTCATAAAGGTTGCAGTCTGTCATACATTTGCTACAATGGCTAAGCCCTTTGACTTCCAGTGGCAAATTCCCATCCCAGAAGCTCTTTTGGAGGGAGAATTCTTTGACCGTTGGGAAGAAGTGAGTAACTGACTTTTTCAAGACTTGACTTAAACTAAAAAGTTGTGCTCACATGTTATTTTTCCTATAATGACTGATTAAAAACTCATTAATTGAAGCATAAAACATTAGAAAATGAGTTAGCTATAAAAATGTCCTATGTCACTTTTGCATGCAATGAATGATGTAAAAGGAATTGACACAAATTAATTCACTTTCTGTTCTGTCATTTTAATGTTTTCTTTTTTAGTTCAATTGTTCGCTGTGTTTTTGCAACGTTTCCAGCGTATGTCTGGACTTGATCTAATAAAGACTATGAAAAACAAAAAAAAAACAAAAGTGAATATAAAACTGGCAAAGGTTATATTTTTAACATACATTATAACTAAGAGTTATGACAAAATTCTATTAGTATTTTTATTAATTTAAATTAAGCAGATATTCATAAAAATAATTTATTTTATTAAACTGAAATCATACTATAAAAAAGTTATTCTGATAAACTGGAAATATATGTATTTTTAAATAATTTAATTTTAACTGAAAAATACAAAGACAGCCTCCAGACAACTTTCAATTATTTTTTCAGTACAAGTGTTTTCACTACAAATTGCTTTTAGTTTGAACTTTCAATGAAAAATAAAATAAGAATTGATGATTATGTTACTTTTTTTATTTTTGCATTTCTACATTCATTTCTGGAGTTCACTTTTTTGTTGTTTTGCTTGATGGTACCTTATGTTTTTTCGGTTTATAACATTTTCAGTTCTGTCTTAATTTGCTTCATTAAAGTCTATGAAAAAAACAGTGAATATGACGTTGAGGATAAGGATGAAGATGGTGGTAGTGATGACGATGATGATGATGATGATGATGATACTACTGCTACTACTACTACTAATTAGAATGCTGGTGCTGATGATGATGATGATTCGCTTATAACGTTATTAACCACGTGAAAATAATGAAAGTCGCATGCGCAAGTGGTCAGTAAGACTCCTGCACGCAGCTGTGGAGGACACAGTGAAACTTCTTCACAGCAGACCACGCCTTGACGCCTGCATCCAATATCTTTTTTAAATGTTAAAACTTACGTCAAACTTTGCGGACAATGTCTTGGAAATCAAACTTTTAAGAATGGCGCTTAAAAAATGGTATGTGGTTTTTGGGGCCTTGAAACGTGTTGAGCGGAAGTTTAATGACTTGTAAGTATTTTTGAATGTTTGACGACATACGCGCAAGTCAGAATCCGTTCGCAGCACCTCATATAATAAATATTAATAATAATTAGTCCAATTTGTAAAGCGCCAAAGAAAGTAACTGAGGCGCAAAAGGGCTAATTCACCGAAATCAAGAAATAATTTTTGCATAAAAATAGCGCCTCACGCAATCTATGACATTTGTTCATTTTTACTTAAGCCTTCAGCTTTGTCGGTTATTTTTTAAAAATATTTTTAATATTTCATCAGCTTCGAACGCTTTCCAACAACTGCAAACCTTTTCGTTGTTTAAACTACCGAGCAACTTTCGAGGCTTGAACTTGGTAGTTTCGGATCAACGTCTATTAAGTTTCCATCAGGCCGCCACTGTGCATCGGCAATAATCTTCCTTATTGCAAGTCGCTTGGAAGTGAATTAATCTTCAATGCCTTGGAAGCGTAGGAGCTCTTGTGATTTATCGAGCAGCCTGCACAAAAGCACTTCCTATTACTCACGAATCGCTGGTCGATGCAGCTTTCCATCCAATATCACCAATCTACTTTCTTTCATTCGTTCATGCCCACCCTTCCGTTCTCTTCGCCTTATTCACAGCGCCTGACACCCGCTATAAATTAGTGGCATACATCTTTGCAAGTGTCACTACCACCACAACACACACCACCATGCACATTGTCCACGAACCTTCCAGTCAACACACGACTGCATCAATCATCTTTTTAATTTCAAATACAATTGCGTCTCTTTATCAGCTTCGAATCTGGCATTGAGAAAAAAAAATTCAGGATTTTCGAATTGAATCTGCTAGATCGATCTAATGAGTGTAGAGAATTTTTTCTAAGATTGTATCCAGCACCGTCAGTCGCGCTTCAAAGACTGTTATTACGTTTCTTAAATTACCGAAGAAACTATAAGGCTAGAGTAAATTGCAATTCATAGAAACCTGTGTGGCTAATCAGTTCCTGGAGGAGAAGGAAGAAGAGGAAGAGGAAGGGAAGGGGGAGGAAAAGGAAGAAGAGGGGGATGAAGAGGGAGGCGAGGGAGAGAAAGAGAAAAAGGAAGAGGAAAAAAAGAGGAAGGGGGGAGAAAGAGGAAAAAGAGGAATAAGGGGAAATGAAAAAGGACGATGAAGAAGAAGAAGAGGAGGAGGAGGAGGAGGAGGAGGAGGAGGAGGAAAAAGTAGAAAGAGAGGAAGATGAAAAAGAAAAAGAATATAATGAAATATTTTTCGACTCTAGTGGTGCACTCAGTCTTGTACTTGAAAAAAACATTAAGAACGCTGAAGAAGCCTTCAATGTCTCTAAATATCTTCTTCACCTTTTTATGACGGTATCGTTGTATATGTTAGAACTTCATACAACCCTCACATGTTTCAAAAGTTATTTAACTATCCCAATAGTTTAATTAATCTTTTAATGTCTTCAAATCTTTTTAAATATAAAAAAAATAATCCAAGCAATGCTTTCCATGCCTCTGGAGACATAATGAAGGTTTTCGTAAAAATGAAGTCAACAAGGCTTTTCACTTTCAAAGAACACGTGCTTCATAAATTCACTTCAATTCGATTTCCATCTGAAAAACTGCCAAGTCTGGTGATAACGCAAAAGTAATGAGACAAAAATATTTAAAAAATTTAATTTAAAAAAAATAATTTTACATAATTTTTTTTTAATAAAAAAAAGTGAACAGATAAATCAGAAAAAAATCATCGAATGAAAAAGCGTAAAAGTAAAATGCCGGTGCAGCAATGTTCGCAAGTGCTTCTGCACTGCTCATTAAACTGCCATCCAACCACCTCCCAAACACCTTCCAACCACCTCCCAACCACCTTCCAACCACCTCCCAACTACCTCCCAACCACCTCTCAACCACCTTCCAACCACCTCTCAACCACCTTCCAACCACCTTCCAACCACCTCCCAACCACCTCCCAACCACCTCCCAACCACCTCCCAACCACCTCTCAACCACCTTCCAACCACCTCCCAACCGCCTCTCAACCACCTCTCAATTTCAAACCTCCAGCCAACCCACGCAACCGCCTTGAAAATTGAAACTTCTCAACCTTTCGTGAATTTAACACCTTTCTCCTCCATTCAAGCCACACAACAACTTCAACCGCATTCCAACCAAGCACAACCTCACCACATCTTAACAACCTCAACCGTACAGTGGCCTCTGAACTTTACGGCCTTATTGCCACTATAGTAATATTCGTATTTTCATTGTATTGTATTGTATCGTATTGTATTGTATTCTCTCGTATTGTATTGTATTTTATTCTGTCGCATTGTATTTTATTTTATTTTATTGTAATGTATTCTATCGTATT